>MU107979.1:6351-22363 GCA_012274485.2 Sinapis alba
TTATTTTTCTATTGGTTAAAATATATCTATATGTATATATGTAATTGTGTTTTTATTTTGAAAATATACAAAATCATATGTTTTTTTAATACGTGTGCATAAACCTAGAACGACAAATAAAATTAAACAGAGAGAATATCTACTTATATGATATTTTAAATGTGTGTTACTATTATGTGTTAAACACTTTAAGACATCCAACATAGTAAAACATAACGGGATGATTGTTAATTATTTTGCAGTTAAAATTCTTCCCTTATCAATTCTCATAGTTTGTTCCAGTAACGGTCAATTAATCATCACACAATAAATCATCAAGCCAGTCACAAAGTAGTCAAGTGGTTAAGACTTAAGAGAAGTGGTTAAGAGCACGGACGACGCCTGAGACGATAGATGTTCGCCATCTTATTCTCTCTTTAGGTATATAAATGATGCCCACTTGATATATAAAACAATAATGAGAGAAAAAAATTTGATAAAAAAGAGAGAAAAACTTAGAAATTTAAAATATTGCCTTTTTTTAGTGATATAGATGGTGAATACCTTAACGTGGTTTTCGTCTAAAAGAACCCATGCTTAACCAGTTGACATTGTAGGGGAATACGTGAATAACTTGATTGGTTAGACCCTCTAAAAAACATTTTATTTTGTATAGATTTAAGAATATGAAACTTCAAATTTGAAGTTTTAAAGTTCATATTTGAAATTATAAAATGTATTTTAGAAATGCTTTAAGTGACTTTCTGATTCAAACATTTAGATGTTATAGTTGTAACAAGAGAAACAAAATCTACCTTCAATTACAAAAAAAAAAAAAAAAAAATCTACCTTCACAGCAAAATGGATGAGAATTCAGCTTTATTTATAGGATATCAAAGTGATTGGAACCAATGACAAAAATGGTTAACTAATTTATTAGATTTCGTAAAAAGAATGATGTATTTATTAGTTTATTAGATTTCAGCTACTGATTGGTTGCACTTTCTAATCAGATAAATAGGCAGTACGAATAAGCTATAGTAAATGTAACATTTAATACTTAATTCACAGATTTACCCACCTAGCCACAAAAGTCTACGTGTATATTTATGTGCATGGAGACAGAAATGGATTGTCCGTTGCATATGAAATTACTGTCCATATATAGAGTAGTCTCTCTTATCTGATGTTTGTAAATATTAAAAATGATAAAACTTTGACTTCGACTGTTCGAGTAAACATCATCATCGTAAGTTCCCTCGACCGATGTTATGTATTTATCATCATCGAGTAGACAAAGTGCAGATTGGTTGGTCGTGAAATACATACACAACTGAAAAACAAAACACACACAGTAAAAGAACTTAGCTACTTAATTTGAAGTGTTTTTACAATTAGATAGTGATAAAAAGAGAATGAGTTTTTTTTTTTTCTTTTCTCTCCAGTAGTCGATGACACGCATCCATTACTTGATAACAACCATTTGGCAGGAACGAACTTTGTTCTCATGTATGTCCGTTCTTGCTGGCAAAAAGGAGCTTGATTGATATATAGTGTTAAATTGTTGATTTATGAACACAAGGTCCTTGTAACAAATGTTTGGCGATAGTTTAGTAACACATAATATATTTATAAAAAAAAAAAGATGTTCCGTTGCCGGGGGTTGAACCCGGATTTCATAATTTGAAATTGGCCTGTGTGCTACAACGGATTTGTTAACTAAGTGTATAACAACTAATAATTAACAAAAATCAAAGATTTTAAGTGGGCCTGGAGGACTTTGCACCGCATTGTAAACATATGGACTAATAAATGGGCCTTACACGTGAAAAAAGAACCGTCCTTATAAAGCTTAAGAACCCATCTGGTGTACAACTTTACAGTCTTTCTATTAACTTTTTCAATAAGTGCAAAGTTGCAAACTGTCAAGTTGATATTTATTTTCATGGATTTTTTTTCAGGCATTAGAAGCTGAAGATTTTGGATCTCAGTATTGTACATGTTCAATTTATGTGTATATAATATAGCAGTATACAATTCAGAAGCCAATACTCACCAAAAAAAGAAGAAGAGAAGTTTGTGGTCTAAAAATGATTATTGAACAAGCACTATCCTATCGTATCCTACGAGGACATATAGCCAATTAAGTAATGAAGATAGAGTTGGATCCGGCTTGGACTAATCTATGAAGCCCACGAGTTGGCTATTGGGAATTCTCTATTTTATATCTTAATCAATACCATTGAAATAATAAATAAACTTAATTTTAAATTAATATTATTTATATTTTAATACCACTGAAATAATAAATAAACCTAATTTTAAGCATTCATTGTTTTTTTCTAATTTATATTCTAATGAGAAATAAGATATTGGTTGATAGATTTTTTGACATGTTGGAAGATTTCTAGCTTTACTAGTAAACCTACACTATTTATATGAAATACTTTTTTTGAATAATCCTTAAGGAATATGCGATATGAACAAAATATACCCAACAAATGAAGAAAATAGTTTATAAAAAAAGAAAGAAATTAGTTTAGTATTTTATTATTTTAGCATTTTTAGTCAAATAAACTTATATAAAACCTAACATACACACATATATATATCTCGTTGATTTAGAATGTGGACGGGTGTTTGTCATTTTTAATAAACATGACAAAAATGTGATATAATATTAACATAAAATATAACTCATCAAACGATTGTTGATTTACAAGAGATCTATTTTTCCTTTTCCATGATCGTGATTAATTATATTTTATGTTCCAAATAAATGATTGATAAATGCAACTGAGAACATATATTTCTTTACCAAAATTGTTTAACCATTAATTAACCGATCGACTTCGAGAAAAACTGAAACATTTATAGTTTAAGCTTTACGATACGAGAAAAAAGTAGTTCAAATCCCGTTTCTCATTGTTTTCAATTTCAACACGAGACGGCTAAAATTGTTGAACATTCTGAGAAAGGGCTACCTAGTCAAGAAAAAACAATCTAAACCGAAGTAGTTTGGTCGAATAGTTCTGTCTGCTTACTGGATAAACAACTGGCTCTTCGACGAGTCCGCATACTATAACTATTAAATTAAATATATATACATTTGACTTTACACAGGCACACATATACGTACAGTCACTATATACAAGTACACTACATCCTACTTCATACCTAATTTTATATATTCCACAGGGTTTGATTTAAATACGTATGAACTTTGATATAGTACATAACACGATATCATGTAAAATAACATTGTAGATCTGAAATCTTGTAGACTCTCGCAAATGATCTGCATTTTTTGGAATATATTATAATTAGGTATGAAGTATGATATAGTGAACCACGTGTTAGTGGTCGGGTGGTACATGGCGACTCGCAATGATATTAAGGATCGTGGGTTCGAATTTGTTACCCTCAGATTATCCTAGTGTGTGGCTAGGCGACAGAGATATCTAATTTTCTTTACGAACAACCGGGTCTGACTGATACCGATGATCAAGCCTCCAGAAAACTTATGTTGGGGTTTCGGCCCGCTAGACACTCCCGGTCCATAAAAAAATATGATGCAGTGTACTTCGTATGAAATGGCAACTTATAAAATACTATAATACAATAATATATAAACCCAAAGAATTTAATTTCTTAAACAAATTTTCAAAGGTATGTAGGGAGAATCAAATGAATCTTTTTAACTGCCACACCGGTAAGTTCGTTTTGTTTGTTTCTTACTTTCTCAAGCTAGTAGTAGTTATTCATGCCTCCATTCATTAGAACTATCATGAGTAATTGAATTATTGGCCGACAGAATAAGCAATCTGGTTTTCCTTAATATCAAATTTAAGGATCTGAATTTATTGGATTAAACTAAAAACGCGCATAAACTTGTTTCATTCATGATGATAGTGAAGAATATAAGCAAAGCATGTCCAGTGCATTTATGGATACCTCCCATGTTTCTGGCTTCGTATAAACAGCTCTTATCCGTAAAATATCGTTGTTGTTAAATTGCCAACACGATGATCATATTCATAAGGCATTATTAGGTTTTGAATATTGTGGGACATAGTATATATTCATATATGATATCTATGAAGTCACATAAACATTCTTCGTATCAATGATTGTCAAATGTTTATCCTAATTCGCTTTCAATTCAAAATGAATAACAATCAGTAACTAGATTAGTCTGTTTTTTTTTCTGACATCGACTAGATTAGTCTGTTAAAGATCCCAAATCAATATAAACATAAACTTTTCCTAAACAAAATTTCTTATATCTAGTCCAAATACACTGGTGTCTTATATACGCAACAAATAATGTCATAAACTAACTACTAATCTCCACAGTTATTAGTGGAAAGACAATACCCATTAGTTTAAGGCTTTGAATGGTAACTGAGAATAAAGAGAAACACAATTTTCTTTAACATTTTTTTAAATATTTACCATTCATTAGGAATATTTTTTCATTTTCATTCTTCTTCATTCTCTTTTTTAGAGAATTAAAAAATAAATTTATTTTTTTGTAAACTTTGATAAAAATTTATTATTTTTCAATATTCCCAAAATTTTATTCCAATTCATTTTTTCATATTCATTTCTAATGTTTCTATCATGGTTACCAATTACACTTCTAAGAGAAACGGTAATTCTATATCTCGCCTTAAGCCGTAACGTCTATTATTTTGGTTAAATGGTTAAACGATAAGTCCATATCCAATAATAATATAAATAAAATAAAAACATCTTTGTAGACTAGTTATTGACAACAATACTAAGTATAGTTGTTGATAAAAATACTCTATATAATCTATGTAAACTTATATAATACAGAAGATTTAATCGTCGATTCGATTCAACAAATCTAGCTTCCGTGATCAGTGACAATTCTTGTGAATTCGTGAACGAGTTATATGAAGTTTTTTTTTGCCTATGTGACTCTTAAGGCGTAAGAACAGATCAGATAAATGGACTGAAGCTAATACTTGTGTGTCTATAATTTATTTTTCATCAATTGTGTAAATAAAGAATTACAAACCCCATAAAATAGATGCAACTAGTAAATTCATTTTGTATTATATACTATAAACCGCCGATCATTGGCATTACGCTACCCACTCGGATAAAGCCCTTTCTAGAAGTATATTAATTGAATATAAAGTTGGCTATGATAATAACATTATTTTAGTAAAATTTTCACATTGGTTCCGCCTGCTTAAGAGTGGTTTCTCTGGAGTTTATTCATTTTTGGTTGCGAAACTTAGTTGAAAACTAATTTATAGATTAATCAGACACACATCGACTCATATGTTTTAACTGATTTTTAGTGTTTTAATATATAGAGCATACATGGCTAGAGGTCGCGAGTGTATATAACAACGAATACACAAAATATATCTAATTTTTGCACCAACTCAGACGGGAAACCTAAGAAGTCAAAATATACTTCTTAAAAATTCTATCACAATGAACAAAGAAAGAAGATCAAAAGGTTTGCTTCACATGCTCTTAGATTAATGTTGGTGAAAGAGACCATGAAATGATAACTCTTGTCTCCCTACTTTTAGTATTGGAAATACTTTTCTCTTTTCTTTATATATATTTATATTCATATGCATGTATATTAATGTTGAACGGAGAATGATTTAGCTCTTTTTTTTATGGATACCACTATCACGATTAGTAGGAACATATCGTGCACTACATGTATATAATAATTTACTGTTACCATCGATGATATTCATGATAATCACTTAACATGCCCAGGGACCCAAATATGGAGATATTACTATCCTTACTTTACTTCAACTTGCAGTAAAAGTCAATTAACCATTTTCATCAATATATTCATTATATATTGCCGAAGAAATTAAAATTGAGTTCAGTCACCCTGACCCCTTATACACTTTTCATCTGGTAATATTAAAATTTGATGAAGGAATACATTTGAGGGTTACATAATCCAGTTGGCTGTTTTCAAGACAAAAAAAAAAGGATATGAATATTGTAGAATTTTGAAAATGCATGCATCATAACCTTTTTAGTATACAGAAAATTGATTAAATTTTTTTTAACTATGCTTGAGGTTATTACATATTTTTTGTTAAAGACTTTAATTTGCATAGGGTTTCTAGAAACTTGGCAAGATCTGCAGACAGAAATGGATAATCCGACCATAGATTGTAGATCTTCGTACGACTATTAATATTAAAATATTGACGGTGGCTATAGTATAGCGATGTTAATATTGATTTTTAAAAAAAAAAAATTGAGCTGTTTTTTTTCTTTTTCAAAACTGAGCTGTTCAGTTCTGTAATATTCACGTGAAATTGGAAGCGAAGATGTGAGTCCTTAATTTTTCCACGAGTAGTGTTAGGTTTAATAATTGAAAAAAGGATTCCATCAAACTTTTCTCAATGTATTGGTGGAAAAAGTTTGGTTACTTGCCTCTTTTGCTGACAATGGAATCCACTTCTCATTGACTCCATGCATCTTTAGTTGTTTATACACATATGCTTTCATCTTACATATACTTTCTCTGTACAAAATTGAAAATATGATATTAGAAGAAGCATTCGTTCCCGCTCTTTTCGTTGCACTTGATTTTTCTTGGATAAAGACAAGAAAATCGTATTGTATCCCAAGACTAAACGAACAAGAAAACAAAAGACCTTTAAAGAGTTAGACTTATATTGTGATTTTGTGGTGAGTGAGACTTTTTTTTTTTTTTGAAACACTAGTGAGTGAGACCAATGTCAGTAAACTACGATACTGGTCTTCCACCAAATAGTTACAGCAAAAGAAGTAATAATAAAAATCTGTATAAATACTAATTGAGTTCCAGCAAAACAAGGAAAAAGAAAAACTATATACATATATAAATATTTAAAAGATACACCCACTATAATCTCGTTTCATGCAAACATGTATAAGAATAATTTGCAATAAGACCTGAACTATAATTATATATTTAACACGTTTTCAGTATTGAATAAAATTTGTCTAAAATAACTCTTGTTGGTTTATTTTCTAGTTTCTACTGTACACATACTAAGAAAAGTATTCTCCAGGTATTTAAATCATCTTTAACTTTTTGTAAAAATCTAAGTTAACCATAATTTTTTCTATGAATTTGAGTCAACTACATTACTTTGAATTTGAGTTGTGATATTTTATTTTCATAGCTATAGAGCTATACTACTGATAAATCATTTTCTTATAGTTTGCGCGGTAAAATATAAAGTGGAGTTAGTTGAGATAATGTTGCAAGAAATGATACAATCATGTGCTATCATTTTTATCTTTATCTTTTTAGTTATTTAACTAATTATTGAAATCTTGAAAGAAAGCTACATACCTGAAAAAGCTTGATTTGCTTTAAACAGCAACAAGTTTTTACTTATTTATATGTCCTTCCCTCCCTAAGTGAGACTCCATTCTCTTTTTCTTCCTCTCTAACATAATTTTTTAGAGAATCAAAAGCTCAGTTTAGTAGAACTTATGGATAACCAGAGCAATGCTCTTCTTGGCTGGCCTTACTATTCTCATGGAAAGGTAAATTTTATTTTCTCTCTTTCTAAAGTTGAGTTTCTTCTCTTCCCTTCTCCAAGGCAATGGTCTTCTTCTGCTTTTGCTTTATCTTTCTTTCAATGATGTTTTGCTTTAATGGGTGCATAATGTCTGTCCAAAACAAGAACTATATAGAGGATTTTCTTCTTCTTTTTTAACTCTTCTTGGTTGTTCTCACAAACACCTGAATCTAGACCTAGTTGCTAAAACTCAACTGGATTTTACATAATGGTGGTCTTAATCAGCAACCAGGTGACTAAATTCTTGATGTCCTTAGGATTTTACATATTGATTGTCTTCACATGCAACTAGGTGACGCCAAACTTAAGGATCCTCTGTTTTTTCCTCTGTTCTGTCCCATCTAGCTTATTTGAGCATCTTTTTTCTTCTGTTTCTTTCTTTGTGTCTCTAATTTATTTCTTACTTCTGTGAAATTTACAGACTACAGAAGAATTAAGACACTCTCTTCTGTGCACAACACTAGATCTCGAACAAACAAAGATGTTTGCTCATGAGGAAATAAGGAAAAGAGATGAACAATTGATCCATCTCAAAGACATCTTAACCAAAACCATTAAAGAAAGAGACGAAGCTCTCGAGAAATGCCAGCGTCTCATGTTGGACAACCACTCACTTCAACAACACCAGCAGCAAAAGCATATGACTCCTCCTTTATCAGGAGCTTCTAGCATTGAAGATGAAACATTGCAGCCTCAACAACTACCATCCAACAAGAGTTTCTCTTCCTCGGATTGCGAAGAGAGCTTTCTGTCACCCACTGATCATGTCATGAACCCACACTCACCTCATCTTGAAGAAGTCTCAGGAAATGAGATTATGGATCCATTGTTTTCAGACAAGCCATTGCCTGAAAAGGGTAAGCTTCTACAAGCTGTTATGAAGGCAGGGCCATTGCTTCAGACACTGCTCTTAGCCGGTCCATTACCTCAATGGCAACACCCACCACCACTTCTCAAGACTTTCGAGATCCCTCTAGTCACCGTCCAGTGCCCAAATGTCAACAATGGGTGTGGGAAATTCAACAGAAAGAGAGTATTCACTGATGGGTCGTATTCAGAAACTAAGTATCAGAAAGTTCTTCTCCACTAACCGACACTGTTCTGGCTGCTGGTTTTGATTCTTACTCAAGTAGTACTATTAGTCATCTAATATACCATCACATAGGTCAGCTTCAGGGTTAATCTCACTTAGGGGTCAAGTGAGAGTGGTCTTTTGTACATTTGGGCTTTTGGTTATGCTCCATTGTGGGGGGACAGAGTCTGATCCATTTAGGGTTTAGATTTAGAGTGATGGGAAAGAAAGACCACAAAAAAAAACTCCCCTGGTTTTATTTAATACTATGTGAGAGTTTGCTATTTTAATTATTTCTATAGGGAATGCTTGCTGTGTTTTGTTTTGAGTGTTGTATCTCAAATGCATTTTCACACTCATGTGTTGGCTCCATGATGTGTTGAACTTAGGGTTTCTATGTTTTCTTCTTTTTATGTTCAAGGTTTTTCCATCTACCACCAGTTGGGGATGGATATTATGTTGTATCTAAAGCTCAAGATTTTACCTTCACTGATCTTTCTCTCTTCTAAATGATGTTATATGTTTATGGCTTCATAATGTAATCAGTTTACTCTAGTAATAACTGAATTTTGGTAATTATAGAGGTTTTACTTGTCGCCTTTGTGGGGGTGTGCTTGAATGATTTTTTTAACTTTGAGATAATTTATTTTAATATTTTGCTTTATGGATAGATGGGTGGGAGATATATGTCGTTAGTACTAAAAAAACAACAACCAAAAGTTCTAAGAGCCCAAAGCAACTTTGTCGGGTCGGGTAGGTCCTGAAGATCTAGAGTCGGATCTTCTTGTCTTGTAACGTAAGTAGTGTCTTGTGTCAACATAGGTTAGTTCATAGATTGTTTGACCTTGGTCAGTATATTATTTTAGCGGGTTAGAGTCACTACTTTCAAACTAAAGTTATTAAATTGAGTTCGTTGTGGATGATAATGGGTTCACCAGTTTGATCAAAAAAAAAAAAGATAATGGGTTCACCATTTTGAAGGAACTGCACACTAGGGTTTATAGGGTTATCGTATAAACTCAAATCTTATAATATAACTATAATTGATTATGGATTTTGTTTATTTCATAAAATTTATAACGTAGCTGATAGCTAACCTACTCCTCAATTCATACTTTTTGTAACAAAGTTTAAGTAACGACAAATCGCCTTAACTGTTGTTGTTAGGTAGCAAACGCAAAAAAATCTCAAGCTTAAATATTAATATGCGCAACTTCTACCACTTTTCGGTGGGATTAATGTATTCATTGGATGTTTTATATTTTGTTGAAGTGCATGCATATATACTATTTACACAAAATTAAGCTATACAAGACATCTATCAATACATTTTGATTTTCTTCCTTTTTCTTGTAAAAATCATGTCTAAATACGAAATATTTCTTTTTTTTTCAAAATGATCAATGTTTTAGAAAGAAAAAAAAATATTTCTTAAAAATATATATACTATATTAAATTGTCAATTTTGAAAATATCAATTATGTTTACTAAATTTTTATTGACTAAAAATTATAAAAAAATAATTAATTATAAAAGATTATATTTATAATAAAAAAAACAATACATTTTTTAATAAATGTAAAAAATTTAAAACGTATATCATTTTGAAACGGAGCAAATATCAATTGATTTAGTAATAAATAACATTTTAGAACTGAAAGTTCGTTTATTATATTATATTCCGGGATAGAAAACAGTGAACTATCACAAATAAAATCCAACAACCGTTATTACAAACCAAAACCAACGAGAGTCGAAAGGTAAAACCAAGTTGCAATAAGATTTGTAAGGTGGCTACACTTGTAACGGACCAACCACCATAGCATTCCAGTTGATTTCAGGGAAAGGTTCACACTAGACATCATCGAAGAAACAGAACACAAAGGCCTTCCAGTTTATGAGTTTTATGGTCTTGGTTTTAGCTATGTTTAAAGGGCATAACATCTGTTTTTACGTTTATTTTGGATCATCTAGACCCGTGAAGTCGAATTGGAATGTTATAACACAGTCGTCTTATGCATTTGAATATGTGCTGATATAGTTAAGAAGGTACATAAATAATCTCCCTTGGGAGATTCAGACACCAAAACCAGCTCTGGTTCAGGTCTTAATCAACCGGTTGAACCAACAACCTGAGGAACTCCTGAAGAGCAAGAGTGAGTAGTATCAGGTCCTCTCTGCGTCTGTCTAGTGTTGTAGGAACCGCAGCTAGTGCATTTATGCGCGATCAAATGAAACCGAACATTCGTGTTTGAACCACAGTCATTGCAAAGTATCCATACCTAATTCAAAAACCAATCACATTAGAATCCAAAACCATACATACACAAACAAGTTACAATCTCGCTTACCATCTTGTGTTCGTACACTTTTGGCATTGGGTATGCAGCAACCTGCAATGGTTAAAACTTAATGAACATAAAGAGACTATACAGAAAAGATATACTACCATTAGATTATGAAGTGTTACTTTACCTCTTCATCAAGTTTCTTCCACATGTTGGACATGTCACATATGGATTTGGAGCATACAGGGCATGTGTATCTACAAACAAAACATCAGAGATAATCTTTGTTTTATCAGTGAAGACAAAGAGTTGAGAGACTTGTGTTTACCGGTTATGCAGCCCCATATCTTTGGTGCATTGTAAATGCATTGTGTGGCCACATCTCAAGACCGTGATATCTCTTGTGGAATCAAACAGATACTGAGACCACAAATATAAAACCCAAAAATCAAGACACTATTATGTTGCATTAGTTAGCGGATATGATTCTTTTACCTCAAAAC
Organism: Sinapis alba; assembly: GCA_012274485.2. Taxonomy (NCBI): domain Eukaryota; kingdom Viridiplantae; phylum Streptophyta; class Magnoliopsida; order Brassicales; family Brassicaceae; genus Sinapis; species Sinapis alba. Next base: position 17,792 of record MU107979.1, read on the forward strand.
AAACAGGGCAATTGTGATGCATTGCACCTTCTACACATATGTGCTTGTCCTCCATAACTTTGGAGTAGCAACATCCTGTAGCAGGAAAACAATAATAAGATCTAGAAACAAGCATTTGTGGAAACAAGGACATAAAGGTTTTGTTGTCTCTTACGACATCTTTTGCAATGGAAGAAGTTTTCTTCTCCTCCGGTCCTATCAAAACCAATACCATTGAGATTACTTATCAACAGTAAGTTACCAAAACCAATAGACCATTTTTTTTTGGAATGGTACCTGCAAATCCCACATTCATTGCAGTGATATTGCTTCTTGGAAAGCTGAAACAACAACCAATTTTGAATCTCATTGGTACAAAAACTCCGGTTATAAGAAAAGGGTTATAACTTGATTGAAGAAAACTAACATCATCGTCAAAGAACTTGCATTTTGAGCAAAAGTACTTCCCCATACATACGCCACAACTGACGCAGTTCTGCTGGACCTGAAAGAAAACAAATCACAGGTCAGCATCAAGAAACATCTTTACACAAATAACATTCCATTATTTTATTTTATTTTAAACTGATACTCACGTCTTGTTCTGTCTCACAAAGCGAGCAAATGACCTGAGAAAAACAGAATCAAGAAGTTGTCATAGTGAAGAAATAAAACGTTGAGAATTCTGAATCTGGTTTTAAAAAAAAAACCTTTGAAACATCATGTCGAGGAAGATCATGTCTAAGTATCTGTTCAGTTTGAAGAGAATCCTGATGAAACAAAACGTAAACACATTAGCTATGTAAATAAGCTTCACATCTATAACCCAAACTTGTTCTTTCTTTCACATCTATACAAAGATGATTCTTTTAAGTATTATTAGTATTTAGATACCTTAGCTTCGTTGTGGCAGTGTCTACAATCGAAAACTTCATCACAACAAGGTGCTCTAATCTTACATCGTCTTCTATAGTGTGAGCACCTAAACTCACACACACACATAACAGATCAAATTCAACAAAAAGCTTGAAACTTTAGCTTCAACAAGATAGATATGAATGTAGTTTACCCGTAATGCCCAGATCCAATCTCCATGAGATTGGTAAGTTCTTGGTTTTGCTGATTTTCCTGGAAACCCATCTCCATATTTACTTAAAGGTTTGATCTTTGATGCTTCAGATTCTTCGAGAGTAACGAAAGACTGAAAAAAACGTAAACAGAAGAAATGCTTTGACGTTTGTTAATCAGATGGGGAGTTGCAGAGATGAGAAGGAAGCAGGTAGATATTTGTTTGTATGAGATGTGATGATGAGAGAGGTGACTCGGCTACACGCCAGATTTTTTTTTTTTATCTTCCCCTAATCATTACATATCTATTCAATTTTTTTTTAATTGTTTATTTATTAATGTTGATACTAATGCATGCACATTTGAAAGCTATGGTGAATTAAATTTAGGGGTTAAAATATCTTAAATTTTATGCAATACTAGTTTGACTTTTTGGGTAAATTTGCTTTCACATAAAATCCAAAAAACTATATAAAATCCAAAACTAAGTAAGAAGATATACTGTGTAATTACAGCAAAAAAATCTGCCATATGTGAACTTTGAAAATTTAAAATTCATAAACACAGTTATTTTATACATATCCCCAAAATTTGTTAGCTTAATATGTTTATATATATATATATATATATATATATATATATATTATAAATAAATAAAATTTTGGATTCAGTATTAAGTTTCTGGTGAAATATGGAATATTTAATAACTAAAATCAAATTGAGAAAAAACTATTAAAAATTAGCTTATGTAAATAAATGCAAAAGTATAGAAAACTAAGTATTTTATGAAATTTGAGAAAATAATGAAACATAAATTTTTTAAAAGAAATTAACAGATTATTTATGAACTAAATCGCCTTGACTAATATTGAATTGGTTCAATGATAAAAAAAGTGTTTGGTGATTTTTTTCTATTAGAGTTTAATTTGTATTAAAAATATAATATTTAGATTTTTAGCAAAGAGGTGTAAAAAGGTGTAACCACATTTTTTTCCAAATAAATCTCTTGATTGAAGTCTCAGATATTTGAAGCTTCACTTTTGTTAAAATATATTTTTATGTTTTCATCCCGAAAAGTCATTTATATTTCAGAAACTGCATGAAGAAATAATAACAAAAGTTGGCTGATTTTTTTTTTTTTTTTTGTAACACGACAAAAGTTGACTGACATATTACAGAAATTGTTCAATAAAAGAAAAACCATAGAGTTTGTATAATCAATGATTTGTTTCAGTTGGCTCGCCATTTCAAGAACCTGGTGGTGGTGTGTCAATGTCATATCTTAAAAAAAGCAGAACAAGATAGGATTGGATAGGATCCTCCATCTTGCCACCTCCTTTATATGGGTCCACTCTTTTATATCCACACCACTCAAACTCTATAGTTCATATGCGTTTTACGCGACTATCACTTATCCAAAAAAAAAATGACATTAAACACAGAAAAAATAAGGTTATTACACAATTTATTTAGGGCCACAAGATTTCTCAAATCGCATCTCTATGCACCGTTGGATCTATTAACAAAATTTCTGGTATATATCACTGTTATATTCGGCTTTTTCGGTTCAGTATTTTTCACGTACCATGTGTATGTGTTTGTTTCGTATAATGCGCCTGTATATAATACACGTGTTTGTGTATTTTTTGATAAGTTAAGTTAATTTAATTTACAGCTCTTTTGTTAAAGAAAAAAAGCTGGTCAAGAAGAGAACCCGCCAACTATTGAGAGTCAACCAAGCCATTGCCTCGGCCGCACTTCACTGAACTAAGGAGCAAGATTGGTGTCAAGGAACTGCCTCCATCTTGAGGGAGGGTATAAGGATACAATATATTAAGGGACTTAAGTGTAATTACTGTTTGTCTAAACCCTCACATGTACTCTCTATATATTGTAAATCATTGTGTATAATGAATAATAAGCTTTCCATAATAGATATTTGTTTGTATGATATGTGATGATGAGAGAGGTGACTCGGCTACACGCCAGATTTTGTTTTTTTTATCTTCCCCTAATCATTACATATCTATTCAATTTTTAATTGTTTATTTATTAATGTTGATACTAATGCATGCACATTTGAAAGCTATGGTGAATTGAATTTAGGGGTAAAATATCTTAAATTTTATGCAATACTAGTTTGACTTTTTGGGTGAATTTGCTTTCACATAAAATCCAAAAAAACTATTTAAAATCCAAAACTAAGTAAGAAAATATACTGTGTAATTACAGCAAAAAAATCTGCCATATGTGAACTTTGAAAGTTTAAAATTCATAAACACAGTTGTTTTATACATATCCCCAAAATTTGTTAGCTTAATATGTTTGCATATATATATATATATATATATATATATATATATATATATTATAAATAAATAAAATTTTGGATTCAGTATTAAATTTCTGGTGAAATGTGGAATATTTAACAACTAAAATCAAATTGAGAAAAAACTATTAAAAATTAGCTTATGTAAATAAATGTAAAAATATAGAAAACTAAGTATGTTATGAAATTTGAGAAAATAATGAAACATAATTTTTTTTAAAAAAAATTAACAGATTGTTTATGAACTAAATCGCATTTACTAATGTTGAATTGGTTCAATGATAAAAGAAGTGTTTGGTGATTTTTTTCTGTTAGAGTTAAATATAATTTTTAGATTTTTAGCAAAGAGGTGTAAAAAGGTGTAACCACATTTTTTTCCAAATAAATCTCTTGATTGAAGTCTCAGATATTTGAAGCTTCACTTTTGTTAAAATATATTTTTATGTTTTCATCCCAAAAAGTCATTAATATTTCAGAAACTGCATGAAGAAATAATAACAAAAGTTGGCTGATTTTTTTTTTTTTTTTTTGTAACACGACAAAAGTTGACTGACATATTACAGAATTTGTTCAATAAAAGAAAAACCATAGAGTTTGTATAATCAATGATTTGGTTCAGTTGGCTCGCCATTTCAAGAACCTGGTGGTGGTGTGTCAATGTCATATCTTAAAAAAAGCAGAACAAGATAGGATTGGATAGGATCCTCCATCTTGCCACCTCCTTTATATGGGTCCACTCTTTTATATCCACACCACTCAAACTCTATAGTTCATATGCGTTTTACGCGACTATCACTTATCCAAAAAAAAGATGACATTAAACACAGAAAAAATAAGGTTATTACACAATTTATTTAGGGCCACAAGATTTCTCAAATCGCATCTCTATGCACCGTTGGATCTATTAACAAATTTTCTGCTATATATCACTGTTATATTCGGCTTTTTCGGTTCAGTATTTTTCACGTACCATGTGTATGTGTTTGTTTCGTATAATGCGCCTGTATATAATACACGTGTTTGTGTATTTTTTGATAAGTTAAGTTAATTTAATTTACAGCTCTTTTGTTAAAGAAAAAAAGCTGGTCAAGAAGAGAACCCGCCAACTATTGAGAGTCAACAACAAATTTACAAACAAACAGTTACGTTGTTGAATATTTGTTTGTTAAGAGAAGACTCTAAAGACAGACAGAGAG
>MU107979.1:22607-36182 GCA_012274485.2 Sinapis alba
TATATATCACTGTTATATTCGGCTTTTTCGGTTCAGTATTTTTCACGTACCATGTGTATGTGTTTGTTTCGTATAATGCGCCTGTATATAATACACGTGTTTGTGTATTTTTTGATAAGTTAAGTTAATTTAATTTACAGCTCTTTTGTTAAAGAAAAAAAGCTGGTCAAGAAGAGAACCCGCCAACTATTGAGAGTCAACAACAAATTTACAAACAAACAGTTACGTTGTTGAATATTTGTTTGTTAAGAGAAGACTCTAAAGACAGACAGAGAGAAACAAAATCTCCAACTAGAAATTAAAACATAAATCGATCTAAAACAAAAATTTTGACCAATACATATCTCTGTCTACCTTTTACTTAATTATCAATCATCATCATGTCCGGTTCTGCAGCTCTTGCTCCTCCGTCTTGGCCGTCGCTTAGCGACGCCAAAGTTTGTTATGGAGCCGCTAATTTCAACATCTCTTCATTTGGAATATTGGAAAACTATAAAACTCCGAGTGTCATCTTCGGATACGCATTGCCTCTACTTGAGATGCAAATCATTCTCATCTTCGTTCTCATCGTCTCTTGTCATATGTTCCTTAGGTTTATTGGCATACCACAGTTCGTCTCTTACATGCTCGTAAGTTTGAAACCTTCCAAATTTTCTGTTTCTTGTATCGTAAGGGGATGATTATTGCAGGATTCTTATGATGAAGTTCTTGACGCAACATAAAAACCGTCTTTTAACTTTAACTAAAATAAAATTAAGACACGGTTCTTAAATAAGATATTTAAAAACCGTTTCTTAATTTTTTTAGTTAAAGTTAAGAGACGGTATTTATATTACGCTAAGAACTCCGTCCTAAGAGCATGATTAACCCCGGATTCTTAGGGTGGGGTTCTTAGCGTAATTTAAGAACCGGTTCTTAATTTAACAAAGAAAAAGTTAAGAACCGGTTCTTAAATGTCTTATTTAAGAACCGGTTCTTAACTTTTTCTTTGTTAAAGTTAAGAACCGGTTCTTAAATCCCGCTAAGAACCCCACCTAAGAACCCGGGGTTAATCATGGTCTAAGAACCCTTCAATAATCATGATCTAATAGCATATTTATTGAGGGTTTCTTAGGGCGGGTCTCTTAGCGGAATTTAAGAGACGTTTCTTAACTTTTTTAGTTAAAAGCTAAGAGACCGTCTCTTAAATTCCGCTAAGAGATCAGCCGTAAGAGACTCTCAATAAAAATAAACAAAGCAAATGGCTCATAGTTTCTTGTAATGCAAGTAATGAATCTTTGGTTTTAAAAATACAGGCCGGTTTTATTCTTGGACCCCAACTGATTGATTTAGTGGACTTTTCAACGGACCGGTTATCGTTGGATTTGGACGGTAACGTAGCGTTGGAAAGTGTCGCAAAGTTCGGGATGATAATGTTCACGTTCTTGATGGGCGTTAAGACCAACAAAAGAGCAGCGTTTCAAACCGGTAAACGACCAATTGTGATCGCGGTTTCGTCTTTTGTCGTGACAATGGTCACAGGGATGGCCTTCAGAAACTTCCGTATCGACAAGGTTGATCCTCTCTATATGCCTTTGAGGCTGGCCCCAACGGAACGCACAGTGATTGTAGCGATTCAAGCGTTAACGATGTTACCGGTGGTAACCCACCTCATACATGAGCTTAAGATACCAAACTCGGAGCTAGGACGACTCGCCATATCTATCTCTGCCTTCAACGATCTCCTCGCTTTTATCAATCTGATGTGCGTCTCCTATATTGGAACTTACAGGTATGCAAATATAATAAACGTTTAATGATGCATTTGCATATATATTTTATATCAAAGATTATTTATATAAGAGAATTTTCTTTTTGTTCATGACATGACATTATGCACTATGCGGGCTTGAGATTTTCACAGTTTATTTCCTTGTTAATATTAACCTTAAACAGTAATATAAAATACACATTATATGATATATGAGGTGGGGATGGTTATACGTGACAATAATTTGTTTTACGTACATAAACTAATTAGGAAAAAATCTCAAAAAAGTCTAAAATAGGTTAGGCTGTCAAAAACAGTCTAGGTGCTCTGCTTTTGGTTAATCTGGTTTAAGAATTGGTCAGCAAAAAAAAAAAAACTAATTATGTTTTTATCTACATCTAGATGACTGATCAATTGGTCTAGACGATCGAGTGACATATTTGCAGAAACCATTTTATGAAAATTGTATACGTAGATCACGTAGATGAAGACAACACACTCGAGTGCCACATTAACTAATTAGAGCACCCCAATGAAAGTACCTACTCATTGAAAATTTTAAAATATGTATGTGTATATGTATAATATTAACATTAATATTAAATTGCGAAGTTATTAATTTTACGAAAAACCAAACCGATAATTTCGGATGATGCCTAACATATTTTAACATGTTATTTCATGTGCTTTGATGTATAGTATTGCATTTTGAATATTTAATCTATGTGTGTTTATTTTATTTTTGATTATTTTACTATGTGTTATGATCCGTTTTTATAAGAAATTTTCATTTGGTGATGCTAAATTCTAAATCCAGCCCATTTTTCTGATATAAAAAATTATATTTATAATACTAGCAACATAATATTCCATGGATATTGTCATTTGTCCAGATGCATGATGAAATGATGGTGTATTATTCGTGTAGGTAACAATCATTTCTCTAATATATATTTTGAAACCGTCATGTAGGTACGTATCACCAAGAATAGCCAACCGCGATGCAGCGGCAATGATCATCCTAGTGCTTGTGATCATATTCATCATCAGGCCTACGGCTCAACGGATAGTCAACATTACCCCAGAAGGCAAAGCCGTACGGAAACTCTACGTATACGGAACAATCATGACTGCAATCGCCGCGAGCATCTACACAACGTTTTTCAACCAAATACACGTTCTAGGAGCCTTTATGGTTGGGATGGCGATCCCAGACGGTCCACCTCTGGGGTCAGCTTTAGAGGCTAAGTTCGAGAGCTTGGCTACAAACGTATTTTTCCCGATTTCAATTGCCGTCATGACCATGAAAGGTGACATTATAAGGGTCTTATATGCGTTCGATGACATATCGTTTAACATATTTTTGGTGGGTTTTACGTTGGTTGTGAAATGGACTGCCTCTTTTGTACCTTGCTTGATCTTCAAGTTACCTACTAGAGAGTCCATTATCATCGCCATGATTATGAACTATAAGGGTTTTGTTGACCTATGCTTCATTCAAGGCGCCGTCAATAAATGGGTAATAAATCTTTTATTACAGAACCTAACTCTTACTCTACATGTGTCTTTAGCATCATGATAACGAACTAATTAATGGGCTAATGTTTTTTTTTTTTTTCATATAGAATTTGTCGCAAGCAACAAACACGTTCTTGATGATGTACGTGTTAATAAACGCGGGGATTTTACCTACTATTGTGAAAGCACTATACGATCCAAAGAGGAAGTATATTGGATACGTAAAGAGAGACGTCATGCATCTAAAATCAAATTCAGATCTAAAGATACTAACGTGTTTGCACAGACCAGACAACATCTCAGGCATGATCTCTCTGCTTCAGTTGCTATCTTCACCGCTTAGCAACGAAAACAAAGACAGAGGAGTAATCGCTGTCACGGTGTTACACCTCGTGAAACTCGCGGGACGTGCGTTTCCCATCTTAGTACCACACGACAAGCACTCTAAGCCGCGGTTACTTCAAAACTCTTACATCCAAACAATGATGCTCGCGTTCAACGAGTTCCAGCAAGAGAATCTAGGAACCACGACTGTTAACTCCTTCACAGCTTTCTCTATTGAGAATCTAATGGATCAAGACATTTGTAATCTCGCTTTAGACAACCTCACGTCGATGATCATTACACCTTCTGGGAGAAAATGGTCACCGGATGGATCGTATGAATCGGATGATATTATGATCCGACGTGTGAATGTATCTCTCCTTGACCGTGCTCCATGTTCTATTGGTGTTCTTAATAACCGAGGCTACCGTAAGTTGAAGAGCAAGAAAGGGAGTAATGGTACGGTTAAAGTCGGTGTGATCTTCATTGGCGGTAAAGATGATTGGGAAGCGGTTTCTATTGCTAAATGGATGAGACAGAACCCTAGAGTGCGTCTCACGGTGATTAGATTCTTGTCTGGTAAAGAACCAGCCAAGTCCAAGAACTGGGAGTACCTTGTTGACAATGAGGTCTTGAATGATTTGAAAGCAACATATGCCTCCGCTGGAAGTTTCTCATATACGGAGAAGATAATCAAAGGTGGTCCTGCGGTGGCCACAGCCGTTAGATTAGCGGCGGAGGAGCATGACTTGATGATTGTAGGGAGAGATCACGGCGAAGATTCACTGGATTACTCGGGTTTGGTGGAGTGGATGGAGCTTCCGGAGTTAGGAGTCATTGGAGATTTGCTTGCATCTAAAGAGCTAGGAACTAGGGTTTCTGTTTTAGTTGTTAAACAGCAGCAACAACATGAATGAGTGTAACATGTCAATGGTCCAAGCAAGAAATTTTTTATTTTTTAATCTTCATGACATTATGTGGGTACATGCTGGGATACCCACATTGTAGATAATAAATGACATATACCAAATCATTTTTTCTCAATTCGTTTTGAATTAAAAGTTCATGATTCATAAAACTACACCATGGGATTACACTGACTTTTTCTCCATCACTACACCATTATATAATTTTCAACCTATATCTGCATAAGATTAAAGATGCACATGAGACTCCACGGAGACGAGTATAAGACACGTGGAGCTTTGATCAGCCCAAGGAGGCAGGACAAGAAAGTCGAATAGTCGTTGAAGACAAGCTTATGAGCGATGAATCTTTGTTCTTGGGTCACTCACTGGCCCACGGGCCGCCGGAACAGCAGCCTTCTATGATCACAGACCAAGTCGTATTCTAGATCACCCTCTTCTCTTCTCTATATATGCACATACGCAGCCATTTTCATCCATTGATTTGTGATTTTACTCTCATTTATAGAAAAAGAAGATAAACTTTGATCATTAATAAAATATTTTATTCTCGTGAAAGAAAAATATATTTCCAACGGCCTGTTCATCTGCTACAGATTAAAAGATAATGAAAACACATAATGGCCCAATGATAATTATAAGTTATCTAAAACCAAAATTGTAGAAAAACCATGTATTCTAGAAACCAAAAGGCCCAAAACTTGTATCACTACAAAGCCATGTAATCGTAGCCGTACAACCTTGGATAGATCAAAGACAGCCACGTCAGCTATCCATACCAAATCTTAACGAATAAATAAAATTGTCGCACATCGGTTATGATTGGCGGGTAATTTTTTTTTGTTGAATTGCGATTTTGGAAAACTAAAAACGCACGCGCGCTAGAATAAAACAATCTGATCCATCCATTCACAGCCTTTTCACATCGAACAGATCGATTCTCGCCACGTCACTGATCCGCGTCTCAGTACCACAACCAATAAGATCTCTTCCCCTATTCCTATATAAACAAAGAAGACGAGAGGATCTCAAACAGTTAACAAATCATCATCACATCAAAAACCTCACTCTCTTAATCATCGTATCAATGGCCAAGGCAGACAAGAAACCAGCAGAGAAGAAACCTGCCGCAGAAACCACCACCACCACCACCACCGCGGCGGCTGCAGCAGAGAAGAAGCCAAAAGCCGGAAAGAAGCTTCCTAGGGACCCCGCCGTCGCCGGAGACAAGAAGAAGAAGCGCTCCAAGAAGAGCGTGGAGACATACAAGATCTACATCTTCAAGGTGCTGAAGCAGGTTCACCCCGACATCGGAATCTCAAGCAAAGCCATGGGGATCATGAACAGTTTCATCAACGACATCTTCGAGAAGCTTGCCGGCGAGTCTTCCAAGCTTGCGAGGTACAACAAGAAGCCGACGATTACTTCAAGGGAGATTCAGACGGCGGTGAGACTCGTCTTGCCTGGAGAGTTGGCGAAGCATGCTGTTTCTGAAGGGACCAAGGCGGTTACCAAGTTCACGAGCTCTTAAATTTGTTATGTTTTTTAAGTTTTAAGTAGTTGTCGGTAGTTTTTTTAAGGTTTTGGATATTGTAATAGGTTGTGTAATTTGAGGATTATGGTTTCTTTTACTTGAAGAAACTTTTATGAAAGAATGTTCTTAATTTTCTAATGTTTTGGTAATTTCATTTTCCTGCAACTGTTTATTTTAGTGTGGATACGAACTAAACTACATTTTTTGCATAAACAAGCCAAATCTAACTCAAGTTCTGCTGTGAAATTAGCTTATAGCCTTGAGCTGTTCGTGTAGGGAGAAAATTGTAATTTAGAATTTAGGTCCCACAGGACCCACACAACCATTACATTACCAGACCCATCTTTTAATTCAATAATTAGTTCGTTGGTATATCGGCGTTATTCAGTGCATTTTCCAATTTTAGTTGTGTGTTTTACTTATAGTTTTCAGCTATGCCTTGTATTCAAATAACGGTTTAGTAATACATTATAATATTTTTATTTATCAAAAAAAGAGTTGTAAAATAGCCTTAATACATCGAGATATAACATTACGGTATGAGAACTGATCATCCGCAACGGCTGAGACAATCTTGACACTCTTTTTTAGTGTGACAAGTAACGCTACAATTCCTTATGCATACTGGGTCTGGAACACCTTCCGGCCTTGTTGTTTCCATCCTGCACAAGAACCACAAATTATTATTACATCTATGTTAAAAATGTATAATGTATATATATATATGTGCATTGACAATGATTCATTAGGTTTTTATGATAAAGGTTGTTCTGGAACGATATCTAGAATAACTATAAGTTACGTACGGTGTGGGATGGTCTTCCTTTGACATGTTTTCCATTCCACTGCATGCTTCTAGATGACATCCGATCATTATCAGTGCCATCATCATCATCATCATCATACACACCTTTTGCGCCATTCTCTTAAACAATTTTTTTTTCTTTATATTTGGAATTCAAAATTAAAACTGATGTTTGTTGTTTGATATATATGATTTGTGTGTATGTATATATATATACATGATGAGATGAAGGAAATCAAACATTAATTGTCACTGTAATATATTTGTTGGTTTGACTTGAATACAGTTCATTTTGTATGACTAAAAAGAGAGAATACAATTAAATTTTGTAACTGCTCTATGGATAGGAAATCTCTATTACTTTAATTTATATCTTACAGTATTTGGAAACAAATAAAAAATTATAATTGAAAGATCCTAACCATTTGACTAAGTAATTAATCATATTCTCATAAAAATAAATAAATCAGAATTGCATGAAAATAATACTAACTACTAATCTATACGTAGACATGCATTTATTTTCATTGTTCTAAAAGGAAAAAAATTAGTAAGAATGAAACAAAAAAAATTCATCAGTGACTTCTGCTAGTGGTAGCATTGTAGCTGCTTCCCCAATCTTACAGTCACCCGATGATAGTCTTCGGATCGATCTCCATAGACAAAAAGATGAGCTTGACCAGTTTTTAAGAGTTCAGGTACTAATCGTCTCTGTTTTGTGCTCTGTTTTTTTGCTCTGTTTTGTTTACTTTTGTGTGGTTCAGGCAGCTCAAATGGCGAAAGAAGTGAGGGATATGAAACAGAGACAGATTGCATCTTTTCTCAACACAATAGAGAGAGGAGTGAGCAAGAAGCTTCAAGAGAAAGACCACGAGATAGATGTCATGAATAAGAAGAATAAGGAGCTCGTGGAGAGGATAAAGCAAGTGGCAATGGAAGCTCAGAATTGGCACTACAGAGCAAAGTACAATGAGTCTGTGGTTAATGTCTTAAAGACAAATTTACAACAAGCAATGTCACACAACAACAACAATGTTGTTGCTACTGCAGATCATGGTATAGAAGGGTTTGGAGACAGTGAAATAGATGATGCAGCTTCATCACACATTGATCCAAACAACAACAACAACAACATGGGGAGTCAGACGATGAGATGCAAAATGTGTCATGGGAAGTATGTGTCGGTGTTGCTTGTGCCGTGTAGGCACTTGAGTTTGTGTAAAGAGTGTGATGTGTTCACTGGTTTTTGTTCTGTTTGCAAGTCTTTGAAAACTTCTAGCGTTCAGGTCTTCTTTTCCTGAAACGTAACAGGAAGAAATGGGATACATTATATGAATTGTCGGTGTGTTATAATTATTGAGTATTTTATTTTGTTCTTTGTAAGCAATTCTATTTTTTTTTCAGCAATGAATTTTATATTACAAAGATTATATAAAATCATAACCGAGTTATCCGAACTTAGAAATAATGAACCGAACTTATAAATAGTTTATTCGAACCTAGGGTTAAAGTTATCTAAACCTAGGGTTAGGGTTATATAAACCTAGGGTTAGGGTTACCCGAACCTAAGGATTAGGGTTATCTGAACCTAGAGTTAGGGTTATCCGAACCTAGGGTTAGGGTTACCCGAACCTAGGGTTATCCGAACCTAAGGTTATCCGAAGGGTTAAGGTTATCCGAAGGGTTAAGGTTACCCGAACCTAGGTTTGAATGACTATTTTTGAGTATTTTATTTTGTTCTTTGTAAGCGATTTTGAGTTTTTTTTACCAATGAATTTTCTGTCACAAAGATATGAATACCTAAAGTTATTCGAACCTAGGAGTAGTTTATCCGAACCTAGGGTTAGGGTTACCCAAACCTAGGGTTTAGGGTTATCCGAACCTAGGGTTAGGGTTATCCAAACCTAGGGTTAGGGTTATCCGAACCTAGGGTTAGGGTTACCTGAATCTAGGGTTATCCGAACCTAGGGTTAAGGTTATCCAAACCTAGGGTTAGGGTTATCCAAACCTAGGAATAGTTTATCTGAACCTAGGGTTGAGGGTTATCCGAGCCTAGGGTTAGGGTTATCCAAACCTAGGGTTATGGTTATCCGAACCTAGGGTTAGGGTTATCCGAACCTAAGGTTAGGGTTATCCGAACCTAGGAATAGTTTATCCGAACATAAGGTTAGGTTTATCTGAACCTAGGGTTTAGGGTTATCCGAACCTAGGGTTAGGGTTACCAAACCTAGGGTTAAGGTTATCTGAACCTAGGGTTAGGGTTATCCGAACCTAGGGTTAGGGTTAGGGGATTAGGGTTAGGGTTACCCAAACCTAGGGTTAGGGTTACCATAACCTAGGGTTAGGATTACCCGAACCTAGGGTTAGGGTTACCCGAACCTTGGGTTTAGGGTTATCCAAACCTAGGGTTAGGGTTATCCAAATCTAGGGTTAGGGTTATCCAAACCTAGGGTTAGGGTTATCCAAACCTAGGGTTAGGGTTACCTGAACCTAGGGTTCGGGTTACCCTAAACCCTAAACCCTAACCCTAGGTTCGGATAACCCTAACCTAGGTTTGGATAACCCTAACCCTAGGTTCGGATAACCCTAACCCTAGGTTTGGATAACCCTGAACCCAAGGTTCGGGTAACCCTAACCCTAGGTTTGGATAACCCTAACCCTAGGTTCGGATAACCCTAAACCTAGGTTTGGGTTACCCTAATCCTCTAATCCTAACCTTAGGTTTGGATAACCCTAACCCTAGGTTTGGATAACCCTAAACCCTAGGTTCGGGTTACCCTAACCCTAGGTTCGGATAACCCTAACCCTTGGTTCGGATAACCCTAACCCTTGGTTCGGATAACCCTAACCCTAGGTTCGGATAACCCGAACCCTAGGTTCGGATAACCTTAACCATAGGTTCGGATAACCCTAACCTTAGGTTCGGATAAACTATTCCTAGGTTTGGATAACCCTAACCCTAGATTCAGATAACCCTAAACCCTAGGTTTGGTAACCCTAATCCTAGGTTTGGATAACCCTAACCCTAGGTTTGGATAACCCTAACCCTAGGTTTGGATAACCCTAAACCCTAGGTTCAGATAAATTATTCCTAGGTTCGGTTCACTATTCTTATTCCTAGGTTCGTATAACCCTAACCCTAGGTTCGGTTCACTATTCCTAGATTCGGATAACCCTAACCCTAGGTTTGGATAAACTATTTATAGGTTTGGTTCACTATTCTTATTCTTAGGTTCGGATAACCCTAACCCTAGGTTTGGTTCACTATTCCTCGTTTCGGATAACCCTAACCCTATGTTCGGTTCACTATTCCTAGGTTCGGTTCACTATTCCTAGGTTCGGTTCACTATTCCTAGGTTTGGATAACCCTAACCTTAGGTTCGGATAATCCTAAACCTAGGTGAAGAAGCAAAGAACGTTTAAATTGTTTTTTTCTGTTTTTTTATATACTGTATGTATTTTACTTATTAGTTTTAGGGTTGTGTTCGATTTGTATCTTTTAAGCAATCATCACACCATTCACCACCAGCCGCAATGGAAGATTCACAAGAACCGTCTCCCTCACGTAACCTAGATGACACCGTAAACAACACAAGACATATCCCTCTCGATCTCGTTTTAGATATCCTCTCGAGACTTCCAGCGAAGCCTCTCCTCCGATTCCAAGCAGTGTCGAAGCTATGGTTCTCCATCATCCGCAGCAAAGATTTCGTCGATACGTTCCTAACTAGGTCAAAAACTCGCCCTCGTCTCCTTTTAACGTTCAAGCACTTCGATTCCCGTAAGCGTTTCATCTTCTCGGCTCCTGAACACGAAGATGACAAAACATCCTCCCCTGTCATGGCTAGACACGACATGACGATCTCGGATCTTGTCTACTACATCAGATCTCGCCCTTTAAATGGTCTGGTTTGTTGCACACGTGGCTCATCGATCGCTGTTTGTAACCCCACCACTAGACAAATCGTAACATTACCAGATGTTACACGTAACGGAAGAGACATGTACGCACGTCTAGGGTACGATCCTGTGAGAGAACAATACAAAGTCTTGTGTGTGATGATGTTTGACGGTTTCGACAGCGTTACATCGGACAATATAGAACAAGAGCATTTCGTTTTCACGCTGGGAACTCCACAAAAGAAGTGGAAAAAGATTGAGACAGTCACTAAAGATCCTTACCGCTGCATGAAAGGCGAGGTTTGTATCGATGGTGCTGTATACTATGGAGTAGGTTATTCAAGGATAGCTAGATTTGATGTTATGTCCGAGAAGATTGAGTTTATTCAAGGACCTGAAAATTATAACGCAGTCTCATGTTATTCAAGACTTGTAACTTACCAAGGAAAACTAGCATGTTTAAGCTATGGCTTCTACGTGACATCTGAGATGTATATGTGGATTCTGCAAGATGCTGAGAAACAAGAATGGTCGAGCATTGTGACTTGTGATGTGCATAGTGAGTGGAGAGAGTTGTGGATTGGTCAGGAGAGAGTTGTGTGCACTGGTGAAATTCATACCAACGAGGCTATACTGGTTACAAGATCTTTATACTCATCTAAGCTCTTTCGTGTTTACTATTGCGATATGATTAGTAAGCGTGTTAGAAGAGCTGAGGTTGATGGAATCGCAGATGATGAGTTTAGACGTGTCCATGGAATTGGTAAGCATGGTCGTGAAATGTTGTGTTTCCCCGGTCACGTTGAGAATATTATGTTCTTCTAATCAACACTACTCTTGGTAGTTCTCATGAGCTTCTCATTCCTCTTATTGGTCACTGGCTTCTCTTTTCTTTGGATTGATTTTTTTTTTTTTTTTTTATGCTTTGGTTTCAAGTCCATTTTTCTGAAAAATGTTCATTGCTTATACATAATAGTTTTGAGTTTGTATCAAATAAATGAGCAGAAGAACTAATTGTCATTTAACTATCAGTAAAATTTCTCTACCTTTTCTATCCTGGAAAAAAAGAGTAAAGAATACATCGTTATAACAGTATTAAAGATACATTTATAGAGAACTATACTAATAAGTTACATGTTCTATTTTTGATCGTATGTTTTTGTACTTCATTCTCACTCGTCCCTGCAGTTGTAAAACACAAACATAAGATACATCATTCTGTAGAATGCGGCTGATCTTTAAAATACTCAATGAATTGATTTCAAATAAATTAAAATATTAACTCTGGTAGCACATGTTGTTCATAAACAAAACACTTGGTATTTTCTAAAAAAACTGTTTATAATTTGAAAAAACATTTTTATTTTATTTTCACAAAAATAGTTTTGAAGAAGAAAAATGACCAAAATAGTTTATTAAAAAAGTAAATTTACACTTATAACCCTAGAATTAATTAATTTATATTTAGAGTTTAAAAATAAATGAGAAAATTTTGGAGTGACGTTTTAAATATTAAAAAATAAAAAATTAAATATTAAAATTTTCAAAAATTATTTTAATTATTTTAATTATTTTGAAAGCTATTTTATGATAAAAATTTTAAAAATAATTATTTGAAAGAAAAAAATGATGTTAATTTTGGTGTGTTGGATGGTTTAAGATAATCGAGATTAGATAGTTCTATTGTCGTGGTTAAATCTTTAATGAGGTTAAATTTGTTATTTTTATGTTCACCGAGGTTAAATTTGTTTGTAACAAGTTCAAGGTACGTAGGTGTTGGAAGCTGAAGACATGTTTGACTTTTATAGATTCCGAGTGCTGTTTGACCATTACCATGGCGCCACTTGTAAACCTCTCTCTCTCTCTAACCCATCACTCCGCCTTCTTCTTCTTCCTCCAAAAACTCTAAAACCTTTCTTGGAAAGCTTCGAAAGATCAGATCTTTGGATCATAAAATGTCTCTATCCTTAAAAATCTCCCACCTTTCGAACACTATAGAGCCTCGAGATCAATGCAGAGCCGTTCGAAGATTTGAATTCAGCTCGATTTGTTTCCGTGAAGGCTGCTCTGGTTACGAATCCAGACGAATCCATTGGAGCACGGAGCTGTCTTCTGTAAAACTGAGAACTCGATGCGTGGGAATCTCCGGCGGCAGATCGGTGCCGGAATGGACGTATACCGGATCGAAAGATGAGACCTTTAGCGATTTGGAGCTCGATGACGACGGCGGCGGAGATAATGACGATGGAAATGGGGATAGTGGTAGTAACAATGGAGGTGGAGGAGATGATGATGGAGAGGAGGAGGAGGAGGAGGAGGAGGATGAAGCAGATAAAGCTGAGGAGAAGGAGTTTGGTCCGTTACTGAAATTCGACGAAGTGGTGAAAGAGACGGAGAGGAGAGGGATTACATTACCGGAGGATATGTTGGAGGCGGCGAAGTCTGTTGGGATTAGGAAACTCTTCCTTCTTCGTTATCTCGATCTACAGGTTTGGTTTTTTTTTTGGAACATTTGGTAAAGATGTTCTGTAAGATCATGATGGTTTTATGTTTTGATAGCGATCTGTTTGGCCGCTTGGGTTTCTGATGAGGACATGCTCCATGCTTCGAAACAGAATTCTTGCAGATCCTTCCTTTCTCTTCAAAGTTGGAACCGAGGTTTGTCAGAGATCGAAGCTTTAAGGATTGTGTCAAGAAGTGGAATCAGTGTAAAGATCTTGGTTTGTGGGGTTTGATGATGCAGATAGCTATAGACTCTTGCTGTGCAACTTTTGCAGAAGTGCAGAAGAGAGGGGAACATTTCTGGTCTGAGTTTGAG
>MU107980.1:0-36383 GCA_012274485.2 Sinapis alba
AATCGTCAGAATCAAGCGCAAAGAGCCTTCTGCTGCTGCACCTCCCGCACCAACAACCAATCCCTTTGCTGGAATTCAACTGCTCCCTACTACTGCACCTGCTTCAACTCCAGCTCAAGCCGTAGTTGAAGACAATCAAAAGCAAACTGATGACGATGATGAAGTTGACAGTAAGAAGGTTGATGATGTCAAAGACTCTGTTGGGGAAGAGACTAAAGATGATAATGAGCGTGGAAAGACATCTGATGACAAAACTACTCATGATGATGCAGTCCAAGGAACAGACCAAACTGAGGATCCTCCTCAGAAGGAATCAGGTGATGTAAGCGTTGAAGCAGCAGACAAGAACGGTGATAACAATGGCTCTTTGAGTTCGTTCCAACAGCATTCAAGTAGCAAAAACGCATTCACCGGACTCGCCACTACAGAGACTTCTGGTCCTAAGTTCTCGTTTGGTGATGCTTCTGGATCTCCCTTTGGTTTAGGCCTCTCAAACAGCAACAACTCTTCTCTTTTCGGTGCATCCATTACCAAGAAGAGTGAAGGTAGTGGGTTTCCTCCAAAGCAAGAGGTTTCAACAGAGACAGGAGAGGAGAACGAGAAAGCTGCATTCTCAGCTGATTCGATCATGTTTGAGTATCTTGATGGAGGATGGAGAGAGCGTGGTAAAGGAGAAGTTAAAGTAAACGTCTCCAGTAATGGCGGTAAAGCAAGGCTAGTTATGAGAGCTAAAGGGAACTACAGGTTGATCTTAAACGCTAGTCTCTACCCTGAAATGAAACTTGCGAGCATGGACAAGAAAGGAATCACATTCGCTTGTGTGAATAGTGTAAGCGAAGGCAAAGATGGTCTCTCTACATTTGCGCTCAAGTTCAAAGACCCAACGATCGTGGATGAGTTTCGTGTAGCTGTTGACAAACATAAGGGTAGTAAACCAATTGAAACAGCTTCGACTTTGAAGACACCTGAGAACTCTCCTACAGCTACAGATGCTTGAAGGTAAAGAAAAATGTAGAAACACTTCTCGTTGCCTTTGTGTCTTTGTTTTGTTACGTTCGAGTAGAGTTGAATTTTAAGGCAGAGAAAATTAGAGATTTGAACAAGTTTGTTGTTGTTTCTTTTCTACAGTTGTTGAGATTTTGTGGGTTACCGACTTACCGTGAGACTTATATTTTGCTTCTTAATCTCTTTATATCTGTGTTTGATCCTGTTTTGTGAGGTCCTCAAAAGATAGATTTTACAACTTGACCGGACGATAGAAACAGACCAATCATATGCGAGATAATATGGGCATTAAGAGGATGATTATCCGTTTTTTTTTGCATTATTCGCGGGCCTCACCTAACATGTGGAGCCCGTGAACAGTGCAAGAGACGATTCTTAAAACTCTTAAATAAGAACTGTCTCTTGCATTATTCGCGAGTCCCACTGATACATGTCGATCTGCGATTGGTTTAATAAAAAAAAAAAAAAAAAAAAGCCTTAAAAGGTCTTAGGTTAAAAATGCTCTAAGCAATCATATGTCACTTACTATTAGTGGGCCTAAGACCCAGGCTATTGACATGTGACACAAGAACTTTCGATTTAGGCTTTGATTTTAGAAATATGGCTGTAGAAAATTGGGCTGTTGAAAATTTGACTGTTAGTTTAAGTTTTATTAAAATCAAACTAATAGTTAAAATTGTAAGCTTTGAGGAATAGTTCAAATATTTAATTTTAAATATAAATTATACTATTATTGAAAATTAAATATTTATGATTATAAAAATAGTACAATATGGATCTAAAAAAATGATTAATTATTCAATTTTAAGTTTTAATAAAATTATTACAAACTTATAAAAGATTTAATTACGAAGAAAAGAAAAAGAAAATGTTTAAAGAAAAAAATAAAAGATATTTTTATTGTAAAAGTCACGTATTGTTGATTTAAAAAAAAATAAACACAAAAAGAGAGAGAAACTTATAAATACTTTAGAGACTTTACGATGATTGTTTTTTAAAAGCCTGATTGATAAAAAATAAGTTTTATAGACTTTCTAATTCCACAAAGCCTTCAAATCTATAACGTCAATCAAACCCTAGGTCTGGGCATTTGGACATTTGGATCAGATCTTAAACATCGGTCATATTTTAAATATTTAGATTCAACTATAAAATTTTTGGTTTTAGATTTAGATCGGTTATTTTTCGAGTTTAGATCGATTCATATATATAATTAAAATACATATAGTTTTTGGATACGTGTTGGAGTTGGTTGGTTCTAATATTTATCTTGAAAAGATCTGAAGTACTCAAAATAGATCCATTGACTCAAAAAATATTTAAAATTTGAAAATATTCAAATACTCGTAAATATCTAAAATTTTACTAGAAATTCGAATCAAAGATCTAAAAAATATCCAAAATTTTACATGAATTCCATAACAATATTTTTTAAAAGTTTGAAAATCTACTAGAAACCCAAAACTCTATAACCCAATTTTTTTTTAAAAATATAATATTTAAAAATATTCACAAAATAATAAATATAGAATAAGATATATAATATTTCAGTATAAACTCGAACCCAAACTTGAATCTGTATTTTCAAATCGATTTCAATATAGTTTTCCGGTCGAGGTAAAGTGGCCAAACCTATGTGACATATAAATTCTCTAAGAATCGTAAGCCCATTGTTGGTAGTTAAGAAGTTTGTCATCCTACCCTCAAATTATAAGATAACTGAAAGGATACATTGTTGGAAAACAAATATTTGCCTAAGGATATATATGCTTATACAATAATATAATCAAGATAGAAATTAATTTTGGTCGTTGAATAATAAATTAAACACTTCAACAAAGGTTAATAATATCAAGAAATGTATGTCTAGTACTTCATCCATTTCTTAAAAAACAAGTGATATTTTTCACATATATTAATAAAATGATTAAAATGTATTTTTTTTTTTTAATTACGCTTATTTGATCATTAATATTTATGATAAAATAAAATTATTTATAGATCAATACAATTTATAATTAATATTAAATTGAAATTAATCATAATTTACATTAAAATTTTAAAACGATACTTTTTATTTAACAAAAAAATGTTAAAGTAACACTTAAAAAAAACAGAGAAAGCAGCAGTCTTCAAATGGTGATGATAATGTTTTTTTTATGAACATACTTATCAATGTTGGTTTAGGTCAAAAGCATATCTCATTATCTAAAAGTTCTACTAGCTGATGAGTAATCTCATTCACAAAAGAATATATTTAAAACTATATTTATGTTAGAATTTTCCTTGTATTTTATTTGTTAAATCATAAAAAGAGTAACAATTTTTTGGTTTGTTCATTACTCAATTTTTCACTCCATTTTACAGTAAATTATAGAATGAAGTTAGAGATGTTCTTAGTAATTTTTTTCAAATGACATTGTATTGATACAACCTAACGAAGCATTTCATTTTTATTTTTTGTAATTAAAATTTGCCAAATAACTAAAAAAACGCAAAATTATTTTTTTAGAAAGAAGATAAATAGAAATCGTAACGCTTCAAGCGTCCACAACTAATAGACCACCTATGTCCGTTTTCGGCCCGTAGATTCCATCTCCTTCCACGGGTGATGCGTTAATTTTTCCAAGGCCAGAGAGTCATATCTACTGACCATGTAATCAACCACATGATCTTTCTCCGTAATTTGCCCTTATTCGCACGATATCACGAATCACTTACTGATAGGTCACTCATCCTTCTACTATTCCAACTCAAGCATGCTTAATTTCAGAGTTCTAAACGGACGTGCTCCCAAAAAGGTAAGTGCACTTTGGTGACATAGATAGTCAAATCAATTTTTTAAAACATTTTTCCATATATTACAACTCGAGATGTTACAGAAATATGAAAAGAAAAGAAGTGATAGAAAGTGTTTTTGGTTGGTTAGTGAATTTTGGGTTTTTGGGTGTTAGTAAGTGCAATTTCCCTTGTTTAAATGGGATATTCTACACTTAGATGTATAAAATTTTTGGAACTAAAGCACATAAAATAGTGAATTACTACAATTTGTATGAAAACTATGACAATGAAAATCGATTAATAAAATCAACCAACAAAATCAAAGAAAATGAAATGGTTTATCATGGATCAAATTCGAATCTGGCTCTACCCAACTGATCTGGGCGGTTAACTCCACATCAAAGCCCCCAGAGCTCTTTGGAATTCTCTGCCTTATGAGTACTTCAGGTGTATTTCTTTTAAATTTATTCTTAGATCTCAAATGGTGTAACTGATGCCTTAGCCAAGAGGAACCTAAGCTTGTATGCTACCGAGACCTCTGATAATGTTTGTGGTTTTCTTGAAATTAAATCATCAATACAATTAAATCAGGATCCTTTTTTTAGATTTGCCCTTAAGTTTCCATGGAATATTACTTTTCATGCCATTATGAGTTTGTCTAATAATTAAAAATTCATTAAGGGTAATCTAGGAACTGAGAAAAAGACCTACTAAACTACATATATATCTGACGATTTCAGATAGACCAATATATATTGTAATATTTTGTAATTATTTAATTATGGTACATGATAATATTATCATTTCTACTCTTCGAACATATGTATAGTCATGCGGTTTACATAATTATTTAACTCAAATAACAAACAATAAAATATCTAACAAATGGTGTGGACAATAACTGTTAGACACTAAATGGTTTTGACTTTATACTCTTCGAACATATGTATAGTCATGACAAATTTAATTATCAAAGATATTATAATGAATTTTATACATCAAAAATCTATCTACAAGAAGTAAGACCATTAATATATGCTTTTGGCTATTAAAACAAGACATTTATAAATAAAATGAATGATATGTGTTCATTAAATATTTATATAAAATAATTAAATCTAATATAGTAGTTAACATATTTGAAATATTATTGAAAAAATTAGTCAATGTTCATGCATTATTGAGGTCCTATCTACCAAACCCCAAATACGAACCGGAACAAACCATTGACCCCTAAATGAACAAACTTATATAGAGATTATAATTAATTGACCAAATTTAACAATTCCTACCAATAACTTAAATGTGTGCTTCCATTTATTTGTAACTCCTTCCTAAACAAACTCAGGTCCGAGAATCACGTCCAACAAAAACAGATATCCCTATATCGACTCCAAGCTTCAACCAAACTTTGTAACATACTAACAATAAGATATGGAACTATCTTTATATTCTCATATTTACTAACTAAAATACAAACAAACAGAATATTTTTCCCTGCAAATCAGAGCTAAATGTGATATTCAAAGCTTACCTAGAGCGTATAATATAAAATATAATTTTTTTTGTCATTATCAACAATTTAAAACTGTTTAAATTAAGATCTTTAAAAATCTAAGCATATTCTCTCAATTATACTGAATAAGATTATTATTCTTCCCTATATATACTTCTGTGATCTCACGATTAAATCAACACAACAATTGTCAACTTTCTCATCAAAAATGATGTCTTCCCAGAAAATATCGTACCTTTCACAACTGAAACCCCGCAGAAGCGACTGGTGTATTCAAGTCAAAGCAATCCACACCTGGAAACAATTCAACGCAACCTTTGGTGAATCTCTCAAAATCATTTTTGCTGATAAAAAGGTCAACACATCATCTCAAATTTTATACTGAGTTGCATGAAATTATATGTTAAAATCGAATATTTACTTCTATTACATAATGTATTCCATTATTTAAAAGGCATGTTTTCAATATTTTTAATGCAGGGTCATAAGATCTACGCAACATTTAGACAAAATCAATTAATTAGTTTGGGTAGTAAATGTGTGATTGGCGAGTGGAAGATCATTGAAAACATGTCTGTAACTGCCGCAAAGAACAGTTTACGACCCACCGATCACATGTATAAGATTTCATTCATAGGCCAAACAAAAATTACAAACTGTGAATTTGTTAATGAGGACATGTTTCTCTCTTTAGTAGAGTTCGAAACAATAATGAGTGGGAATCTGAATTCAAGTATCTTGATTGGTAAAAAATTCTATATTTACCATCTTTTCTGATATTTTATATAATTTAATTTGCTAATATCGTAATAGTGGTTATTATAGATGTTCTTGGGCAAGCTATGGATGTTGGAGATCTACAGACTATACAGTGTCAAAATGGAAAGGAAAGAAAGAAAATCGATTTCACTCTGAGGGACATAAAGTTAGTATTTTTAATATGAACATTAACATACTTTTTATGCATGAATACTAACTGATTTCCTTTTTATTTCAAGTGATCAACGCATTGCATGTTGTCTTTGGGGTAAGTTTGCTGAAATGTTGGAAACACATATTGAAGAAGCACAAAGAGGTGTTGTTGTATGTTTGATCAGGTTTGCAAAGATAGGATCATTTAGAGGTAATGCTACATTCCAAGTTCGTAAATTGCTAAATATAAAATTCAATTATTCACCATAATCTAAATATTTACTAGGAGTTCTTCAAATCTCAAATGCATATGATATTTCTCAACTGTTGATCAATCCATCAATTAAGGAGGCATGTGATTTGAAAGAAGCGTAAGTTATTTTCATCCCTGTTAATCACTAAACTTCATATATTTTCACGTTTAATATTTTTGATCCAAATACAGGTTTAAATATGACGAAGCAAAGTGTATTGTTGCATCAAACGAAGATGATAATCAGGTTCTTAAACAAGATACGACAATTGTGTATCAAAATCAGAGCTGGAGTGAGTATGAAGACAAAACCATTGCTGAAATGGTGAATTCAACTCAGGTTCTTCTTATATACACAATTCATTTACGCTGCAAATAGTTTATAAGTTTTTTATGCATAAAGTTAGTACATGTTTGACTTATCAATTATACTCCAATTCATGTATATCTTTGCAGATTGAGAAATGCAAGGTTGTGTGTACGGTTTATGATATAGATACCGATTATGGTTGGTACTATTTTGGTTGTAAAGTATGCAACCATAGAACCTTTAAAGTCGTAAAAAGCAGGGATACGACAACTCCTACTTTTTGGTGTGAGAAGTGCAACAAGTTTGTATCTAATGTCTCACCTAAGTATGTATTCAATTTAATGTTAACCGTGAAAAAACTATAATCTGCTTTCTTAGCCTTAACTTGATTTTATTGGTGTATTAAGGTTTAAGCTTCACTTGATGCTTAAGGATGATACTGGCACAACAAAATTCATGCTGCTAGATACCATCGCATCAAAGATTGTCATGGAAAAGGCTAAGAAGATTCTTAATGGTTCTTTGGAAGAGGTAACCACTATCATAATGCTTTTTATAGGTTTTCATGTTATATAATGTATGGAATGATGATAAAAATGGTTTGTCTACTTTTAGATTGATGACTCAGAGTTGTTGCCTCAGCCAATTAAGGACATTGTTGGAAAGACATTCAAGTTTGGTGTTGCTATTGAGAATGAAAACATAGCTTACGGTGTAGAAATTTACAAGGTCTTAAATGTTTGGTCTATGAACAATTTGTTAATGGTTGGTTCTCAATCAGACACCATTTCTGCACTAGAAACTACTTTGACAAGTGGTGATGTGGTAAGTAATAGTTCATATTAATATTTTTTATATAATCGCCGTTTGTGCTCATGTGGTTATTAATATTTATTAATGGTTATTAGGGGTCTTTCTTAACTGATGGTGAAGAAAGCTCAGGTGTATTAAAAACACCTTCATCAAAGCGTTCCCAAGATGACCTAGATGATCTTCCTGACCTCACTTCTACATCAAAGAAGATTTGTTCAAAAGCTATTAAGATCGAGAAGATTTCAGAAGAGGAGTTGAAGAACAAGAATAACAACTAAGAAACTACTTTGTTGTCTTTTAGAATTTTTTTATGTTTCCTTAATAAGTGTTTTTGTTAACACATGCTTTTGTTTGTCGAACTTAGTTTTCATATTGACACAAGTTTGGATGATGTTTTTATTTTTTATTTTAATAATAAGGTTTTAATATATTTGTGTTACGTCTAAGTTAGAGATAAACACATAAGCAACAAAATTATATGTTGCTGAAAACATAATACGTTTTTCAACTTATTAACAAATATTATTGATAAACTTGACAAACGTACACTATTTTAAATATAACATAATTCATGATTAATAACATATTATATAATAAAGATCTACTAATTATTAAAATTTCGTAAGTTTGCAAAAATAATATTAGTTTTTTTTATTGTACACAAATACAATATGTTATATTGGGATTAAGTTCATACTATACCTTAAATTACGGGATTGCTTTTAATGTTATTGATTATTAAACGAAAAAAGATCTTTAGCTCATAAGCAAATATCATACATAAATACTTTTAGTTATTATGTAAAAGTACTCATAAAAATCAAAACTAAACCTGAAAGGTGAAATACTCCTTATCTAGAGAAAATATTATTTTAATAACGTGAATTGGTTTCTTCTATTGATCCTAAGAAAATTTATGTGGGAGATTTGAAGCGAAAGAAATGAAGAAGACTAAGAGGAAGAGACAGGAAATTGAGGATGATTACGAGAATGGTATCAAGCAGCATAAACAGAGACCTAACATGTCGATTCCTTTGAATTCTATTTTACAAAGAAGGGAAGCTGGTATTGTCTTTCAAGATGTGACAAACGTACCTGTTCATAATGTTTGTCATGGTAGTCCGGCTTCTAATTCGGATGGTCCTTCTCCAGGTTTGAATTTCTGCATAAGAAATGATTTATGGATTATAATCCTTATATGAAGATTTACGTATTTGTTTTATGTTAAACATAACTTTTATATCTAATATGATAAGGTATAAGCTAATCCCTACTTTCATTTTTTTGTGTATGATGTTTCATATCATTCTAAGCTATTATGAAGAAGTCCAACAATGACATCGTAAATGGGTCACCCAATGGTCTACCAAGAAACAAGAGGAAGAGAAATGAGACTCTTGAGGTTTCTGAGAATTCACAATCAAAGTTTCACAAACAGGGAACTAACACTTCAAACACTTTGAATTTTATTCCAAAATGGGAAGCTGGCAGAGTCTTTCAAAATGTGACAAATGTACCTGTTAGTAGTGTTAATCGTGGTGGTATTGCATCAACAACATATGAGCCTTCTGCAGGTTTGAATTTCTGCAAAAAAATTCTTTGTAGATTATAATCCTTATAGGTAGATTTAAGTTCATGGTTTATGCTAAACATAACCACTATTTAACATAGCTAAGCAAATAATAAAATCTTCAGTGTCCATCCCATCTCATTCTGTTCATTTGAATTCCTTTAAGGACTAATATATCTAATATGTAATGTAAGATCTAATACTTCTTTTACGTTTTTTCAATGATCACTCAACTCATTTTAAGATGCTATGAAGAAGTCCAAAAAAGACATCGAAAATATATCTTCCAATGGACTAGCAAGAAACAAGAGGAACAAAGACAAGAGTAATGAATTTGAAGAGAATTCACATTCAAACTTGCATACACGGAAAAATCTGACCCCTATTACTTTGAAGTCTATTTTCAGTAGAATCTTACAAGATATTACAAACATATCTATGTCGAATTTTAGAGAGGATGGTTCTGCTTTGGATTCTCTATATGAGTCTCTTCCAGGTATAGTTTATGCAAAAGTTAGATTTTAAAAAATATTGTTAAATATATTATTATTTTGGTTCATTTTTTTAATATTACACTAAATTTTGTATATATAGGAGATGCAACAGTTCAGAAAATTTCAACTCCAAACAAGAAGCATTTACAGTCAGATGTTCCGTGTAAGTACCATCTCATTGCTAATTCATTTTTGGACTAATATAGGTTTATGATTGTTTATGAGAGCTAACCATGAGATTTTGTTTGTTGGACTCGATGCTTGAACTCCATAAAATAAACTCATTACAAAATTACAAGCCATTCGAAGTACTTTCAATTTTGGAAGAGGAAACATTGATGACAATATTCCAAAACATGGAAAGCTATCAACAAACATATCTCGCAATGTTCTAAAAAATTTAGTTTCTGAATGCAACCAAGGACAAGAGACGTCTGATACCCGTAAAGATGATGGTATATTTTTGTAATTGTATACTTTTAATTCTATCCTCTTATTTCTTTAGTTTACTAACATTATATTTTTAGATGGATTTGAAGGACAATGTGAACAAAGTTACGACATTTGCAGTGAAGAAAGTGATACAGAGTCTGATGAATCATGTCATGTGCAAGAAACATTAGCTACTTTGGAATCAGAGAAACAAAAAGGTCACATAAAGAATATGGCTGAGATGTTTAAAAACTTCTTTGGTGACATTGGGAAGACCAAACCAAAAATTGTGGCTAAAGAAACACGTGAGTTGCACATTATTTTGTATTTTATAATATGTCAGGTTTACTAAGCCATATTGACTAATTTCCCTATGATTTTCAGAATACATTGACGAGGATAATCCTACGTTCAAATGTGAATTTTGTAAAGCTATTATGTGGTATGGTGAACGTTTAAACCGTAAGAAGAGAACCAGAAAAAAACCCACAGTTCTCTCTATGTTGTGGGCAGGGACAAGTTAAGTTGCCTCTATTAAAAGAGAGTCCCTTGGTTATTAAGAAACTTCTTTTCGGGAACGATGACAAGAGCAAATATTACCAAGAAAATTTAAGAGCATTGAATATGGTGTTCTCCTTTACTTCTCTTGGTGCTAAAGTTGATCGCTCATGTGCAAGTGGGATACAAATGTTTCAATTACAAGGAGAAAACTACCACCTAATGGGAAGTATGAAACCTAATATTGGTGATTCTGCTAAGTTCTCTCAATTGTATATTGTTGACACTGAAAGGGAGGTCGACGACAGAGATTCAGTCATCAGGTATTGTTTCAAAAACTTGGAATAATATTAGGCTCTGATTTTATGGATTGTTTTATCTATGACTGAATTTCTAAAACATGTATACGTTTATAATTTATTTTTCAGCAAATACAAGAAGAAGGCAGATAAAGCTAAAAACATGCTTTGAGAAAGCAAATTATTGAGGATATTATTAAGGTGTTGGATGATGTTAACCCTTATGTCCAGAAATTTCGATCTGCCCGAGAAAGATTTGAGGGTCAAAGGGAAAATCAACCTTTCCATATGAGGATTGTTAGTAATCGGGAAAAAGATGGAAGGACATACGATACACCAACAGCTTCTGAGGTTGCAGCGCTAATACCAGGTGATTTTAACATAGACATGGACAAGCGTGACATTGTCTTACAAGAGAAACAGACTGGATGGCTTAAAAGAATTAGTGAGATACATCCGTCATACCTTGCACTTCAATATCCCCTTATTTTTACTTATGGTGAAGATGGATTCAGACTTGGAATTAAAAAAAGATCAACGCCAGCAACTGAGAAGCTCAAGAGGGATCATATTAGTATGAGACAATGGTTTGCTTATCGACTTCAAGAGAGGGATGGTGAGTGTCATACTCTTCTACATTCAAGAAGATTGTTTCAACAGTTTTTGGTCGATGCATACACTACCATTGAGATGAACAGGATAAGTTTTTTGAGACAAAATCAGAAATCCTTGAGGTCTGATACTTATGACTCGATCAAGCAAGCGGAGAATGAAGGAAAAATATATATGAATGATCAAGGTAGTCGGTTTATTTTGCCAGCTTCTTTTGTTGGAGGTCCAAGGTACATGAAAAACAACTATCTGGATGCAATGGCGATATGTAAACATTTTGGTTTCCCAGACCTTTTCATAACCTTTACATGCAACCCAAAATGGCCTGAGCTTACACGGTTTTTGTCAAAACGAAACTTGAGGACTGAGGATAGACCATAGATTATTTGCCGGATATTCAAAATGAAGTTGGATTCTCTTATGGCTGATCTAACTGACAACGAGCTCTTAGGAAAGACAGTGGCAGGTAAGTAAATATCTATTTGCGATTTTTAACTGATTCTTTTAGGAGTTCTTGATGTGTATATATTTAATCTATTTTTTTATGCAGCAATGTATACTATCGAGTTCCAGAAACGTGGTTTACCTCATGCTCACATATTGTTGTTCATGCATCCAGCCTCTAAGTTTTCTACAACTGATCATATTGACAAGCTAATTTCAGCTGAAATTCCAGACAAATCTCAAGAGCCACAACTATATGAAGTGATTAAAGACATGATGATTCATGGTCCATGTGGAGTTGTTAATATGGGCTCACCATGTATGGAAAATGGTAAATGCTCTAAAATGTTCCCAAAGGCATTTGTAGACAAAACAACAGTGAACAAGGAAGGATTCCCAGTTTACAGGAGAAGGGATAACAATCGATTTGTGGAAAAGAATGGCTTCAAATGCGACAATAGATATGTTATACCCTATAACAAAGATCTATCACTTCGATACAGAGCTCATATCAACGTTGAGTGGTGTAATCAGTCAGGATCAATCAAATACTTATTTAAGTATATCAACAAAGGTTCAGATCGTATTACAGTAGTTGTTGAGCCAGCAAATACAGGAGAAACTTCTAAAGACTGCATGAACAACCAAAGTTCTGATCCAGAAAAGAAAAACGAAATACAGGATTTCTTTAATGGGAGGTACTTGCAGTATTTCGTGGCTTTTACATAATAAAAGTATCTAATAAATTATTGATGTTACAGCTGCATTGATATACTTCTTTTATTTCGTTTGTAGGTATGTTTCAGCATGTGAAGGTGCATGAAGGACTCTTGCATTTCCTATTCATTATAGATCAATACCTGTGGAGAAAATTTCTTTCCACTTACCAGGGAAGCAAATTATTATCTTTAAAGATGATGATACATATGAAGAAGTGACATGTCGTGTGCTAATTCAGAATACAATGTTCATGGCCTGGTTTGAACTGAATAAGGTTAGCTCAATTGCAAGGAAACTCACTTTAGCTGAAATTCCAACAAGGTTTACTTGGAATAAGAAGGATAGGAAGTTTTATGAAAGGAAAAAAGGATTCAGCATTGGGAGGATTAACTATGCACCAAGAAAAATAGAAGAAGCTTATTTTCTTCGTGTCTTGCTCAATATTGTCCGAGGACCAACTTGCTTTGATGACATCAAAACCTATAACAATGTTCTTTATTCATCTTATAAAGCCACATGTTTTGCTCGGGGTCTGCTAGAAGATGATCAGGAATACATTGATGACATTATCAGGACAAGCTTTTCAAGTTCTGCGTCATATCTTCGTCATTCTTTTGCTATCATGCTCATGTCTAATACTTTATCAATGCCTGAAAAGGTATGGGCCAAAACATGGGAGTTTCTTTCTGAAGACATTCAATTTAATCACAGGAAACGCTTTGATAGACCAGGTAAAATTTGCAAAAACGTTTTAAGTTGTCTTGATAGCTTAACACTTGCATATATTTATGAATTTGTTTTGCTTATATAAATTGTTTTTGTAGGATTATGTCTTAATGATGCTGAAAAAAAAGAAGGTGCACTTCTCGAGATTGAGAAGATTTTGAAGAGCAATGGAACATCTCTTGATAATTGGGACTCTATGCCAAAACCATTTCGCGATGGAACTGACTCTCAAAATATTCTGATTATGGATGAGCTCAGTTACAACAGGGAGGAGTTGAGAGAAGAACATGAAAGAGACATCTTAAAGTTGACAGACGAGCAGAAGAAAATATATGAAGAGATCATGGATGCTGTCTTAGGAAAACGAGGTGGAGTTTTCTTTGTTTATGGATTTGGTGGAACCGGAAAAACCTTTTTGTGGAGATTGTTAGCTGCTGCAATTAGATCCATGGGAGAAATTGTATTAAATGTTGCTTCAAGTGGAATAGCATCTCTTTTGTTACAAGGAGGAAGGACTGCACATTCAAGATTTGGTATCCCTATCAATCCAGATGAGTTCTCTCTATGCAATCTAACACCAGGTTCAGATGCTGCTAATTTGGTGAAAGAGGCTTCTATCATAATTTGGGATGAGGCACCAATGATGAGCAAACACTGTTTCGAGTCATTGGATAGAAGTTTAGCAGACATTATGAAGAGTACAGAGAAAAAGCCTTTTGCTGGGAAGGTGGTAGTTTTTGGTGGGGATTTTAGACAAGTATTGCCAGTTATTCATAGTGCTTCAAGGGCCGAAATTGTTTTAGAATCCCTAAATTCTTCCTATCTCTGGAAACATTGCAAAGTACTCAAACTAACAAAGAACATGAGGCTGCTTTCAAGTGATATGACCACTGAGGAGTTAAAGGAATTGAATGATTTTTCACAATGGATTTTGGATGTGGGGGATGGAAAGGTTGGTGAGGCGAATGATGGTGATGCATTAATCACTATTCCAGATGAGTTTCTTATTATGGATGCACATGATCCAATAGAATCAATAAGCAAAGAAATCTATGGAGATGTTCTATCTCTGCAACAGAAAAAAGACCCTAAGTTCTTTCAAGAAAGAGCTATTTTATGTCCAACGAATGAGGACGTGAACAAGATAAACCAGCACATGTTGGATAAGCTTCAAGGTTCATAAATTATCTTAGCATTACTCGTGCATCTATTTGTGTTTTTAGAACAAGTACTGTTNATTTCAGTTCAGACAGCATAGACCCATCAGACACTGGATCCGTTAATGATCAAGCTCTCACTCCAGATTTTCTGAACGGTATCAAAGCTTCCGGTTTACCTAATCATAATCTTAGATTGAAAATTGGATGTCCAGTGATGTTGCTCAGGAATATTGATCATGTCGGAGGTTTGATGAATGGAACTAGATTACAGATCATTGAGATGTATGATTTCTGTGTCAAGGCAAGGATTATCACAGGAAAGATGGTTGGGGAGGTAGTTTTAATTCCTAGATTGTCAATAACTCCTTCAGACAAGAAGTTGCCATTCAAGATGAAGAGAAGGCAGCTGCCACTTGCTGTGGCTTTTGCTATAACCATTAATAAAAGTCAGGGGCAATCACTCTCACATGTTGGTATATTTCTACCTAGACCAGTTTTTTCTCACGGACAACTTTATGTTGCTATCTCAAGAGTCACCTCGAAGAAAGGGCTGAAGATATTGATTGTTGACGAAGATGGAAAGCCTCAGAAACAAACAAAAAATGTTGTTTACAAAGAGATTTTTCAAAATCTCTGAATTTGTTTTAAGTTCAGACTTGACGTTTTTATTTTAGTCAATTGCAGATTCTTACACAACATTTTGCGTGTGTGTTTACGCTCAAATAAATAGATTTAGAACTTTGGGAAAAGTTCATGTCATCATCAACTAACCAAATCATGTACACATACAGATCATTCAAATTATTTTAGACATAGTTTATATGATATACGATCATCACTTTAATAGAAAACAGAATGAACTTAGCTTTGTTATCTAACTATACATTGGTTGACCTACAAACCATTCAAAGAAATTTAAACAAAGTGTGTGTTCTATGATCATTAGGTGTATAGCTATCAGCACGATTTTAGGTTCATAATCTAACTATGTATAAAGATATAAATCTCATAATTATTACTTACTGCGTTTAAGAAGATCTGATGAATGCCATTTGGTGCTGTTATATGTTGTCAACCACTGCTTCTATTGCTGATGATTGAAAAGAATTTTAAATCCTGCCATAAATATAAGCTGCAATCGTTAGTAATGTGACAGATAGAGAACTTTAGGACAATAGTCAGAGAACAAAGCTTATCTTTAGTTTTTGAGATTTCATGCTTGCTCCGACTTTGTTGTATTTTATCCAAATACACGACTTCACTGGAGAACATTTTAAACAATTTCATCAAAAAAAAAAACAGAGAAAAAATATACTATTTTATAGGAGAATACCTATCTTCATAATGCCTGACTTCATTCTTGCTACAAATTTTTGCAATACTTTATCCAATAATAAGTCCTTTCTGACTATGAAATCCTAAAGAACAATACAGCAAAGTAGTTAGAATCCAAAAAATTATATGGTGTCTAAACGTCAAAATACCAGACAAGAGACTTTATTCTTTGACAATATCTTTGTTATTATTTCAGAAATAAACATAATATAAAGTTCACCTCCCCTGGAGTCTTTGTAGTACGATATTGATGTTACAAATTAACAAAATAAGATCTGTACAATTATATGAAAAGGGAAAAAACATAAATTTATTTTAAATCATAGCAATATTTAAAACTTACTTTTATTTTGTCTGGATTATGCTAAAGTCTTTATCTATGAAATCTGGACCATCGGTGATTTCTTATTGATGTACTTTTGTTTTATTTCGTTAACACCTTCAGGTATATTGTTGCATGTAAAGAAAAAAACAGAGTAAGAGCACAAACAAGTTATTTACGAAACTAGAAATCTTTAAGCAAATCAAAAACTTACCGATCTTGGCCTGGATTGGATGCATGTTTCAACTCTCTTTCTTGAAAGATTAGATCCTTTAACTTCTCTTGACATGCTCTCTATCCTATTGTCTTTATTTCTTTGAACGGAAAAGAAGATGATTTGTCTAAGTTTTCCAGATTCATCGCCTTGGATGGAGATCTGAGTATTATGTCGGTTCATTTTTTTTTTCTTAGGTCATTACTTTCTGATTTTTTTTTTCACCTCGATAACTCTTATCTGTATATTATTCGGACCACAAATTTTAATACTGTCTGAAGCCCATTTTGCATTTTATAATTGAAATTAATCAAAACCCAAATGTAACTATTATAAATTTGCAAATCGGTAAGAAGCCCAAATACAATAATAAAAAAAATTCGCTTAAAAGTCCATCTTTATTTAAATTTGTATTGATAAACCATAGCAATAATTGTTAATATTACGAGAATTATACAATTGATAATTAACAAGATAAAATATATCATATTAGTTATGGGACCAATTACTGATAATTTAAATACAAATACCAAATTAAGTTAAATTAATAAAAAATTAAGAATAAAATGAGGAAGCAAAGGAATATAAGTTATTATATTTAGTTTTTAATTAAATTATATTATAAAATACTACTCATAAAGTAAATCTGAACTATACTGTATATAAAATTTTAACTGATTCCTAACATTGTTATCCAAATAAAACCGAGAACTAAGAAAAGAAATAAAACTGAATTCATAAATCTTAAATTAATTTTGTATATCTTTGCAACCGAAAAATCAATTCATCTAAAAAAACAAAACGGCCATGCTTAAATATATTAGAGATCAATCAAAATGATTAACTAAGTTGGCAAAAAAAAAAAAAACACCCGCCCTTTTAAAGGGCGGGTCAAAATCTAGTTTACTTTCTTAAATCCGAGTCCGAATCTATTTACGTTTAACATTAATATGGAACTTATAAAAGAGGTTTAGTTTAGTTTTCATACAATTGTAAGTTAGTTGAGTCCAAATACATCAAAGCAGGAAAATATGCAGCATGTGGGCTACTGGTGCAATACTGACCATAACTAATAAAATATCAGTTATGTGTGGATGTCTCCAGTGGCGCCGTGGGGATAAGCCTTCTCAAAAACTGACTAGATCGGCACGTTTTCCCTCTTCTCCTGATTGTTAAAACTAAGTAACTAACACATGATTTTGTCACTCTTTTTTTTTTGTATTCACTAAGGGTGTGATTAGTTTTTTCGTTATCATCCGCAAACGCAGCTTTTACGGTTGGTAGCGGTTGTTAGCGTTTTGCAATAATTACAAAAAATATTACAAAACGTTTCAAACCATTCTAAACTTCATAAATCAAAAGCTGATTCCCGCTAGCGTTTGTGGTTACGGTTGGTAAACAAATATATATTTTTAATGTATTTTAAATTTTAAGATTTAAATTTTAAATACTATAAATTAAAATATATAAATATATATTTTAATTTAAATTTACTAACAATGTCATTTTTATTTTATAAAAACTGTAAACCAAAACTATTCATTATAATTTTGAACATTAATATATATATACATGTATATACATATATATACATATATACTTATATATAAATGAAATAAAATATTCTTTTAAAATTTCTAACATAAATCTTCAAAATAAAATTTCTTGAAACTATTTTTCATATAAACTAAAAAATAAAAAATAAATGTGATATTATTATTAATTATATTATATTATTAATTATTATATTTTATCATAGTAGTATGTCTTGATATTTTTATAATGTTATAATGTACTAATATTGATAATTTATTATTAAACCGCTGCAATATTTCACAATTAACCAGTCACAAATATTTTACAAGCGCAACAATTTTTAATTGTTGTACAAGTCGTACAAATATTTTAATAACACCAAAAACCGTAACCATCCACATCCGCAAACTCCCGCAATCACAACCACAACCGTAGCGTTTCAACCAATCATGCCCTAAATCAAATTTCCTTGTTTTACCACAGTTCTTACAAAAGTCCAAAACATTATTATTAGCTGTTTTTCTTTTGTCAAAACCCAGCCTTTTTATTTTATTTTGTTTTATTGGGAGCATATTCAATTTTTGGAAAATATTCTCCGTTACTAAAAAAAATTGATTCTAGTTTGTGTAAAATTTAAATCATGTATTAATAGAGGTAAATACTGATTTTGAGCAAGAAATAAATCCGTCTTATTCTAGAAATATAGTTGCTTGTTGTTTGGTAAGATGAGGTTGTGATAGATACTCGTCGCATGCATGACTCGCATCTGTCTCCTCAGGATTTATTTTCATAAAGTACAGATTGTGAGATACTACGATTTCTAGTTTTAATCATTCATAATTCAGCTCATTTGTCTATTCAACTGAATAAGAATAGTACATTTGTTTCCACAACTTTCTTTTATTGTGGAAAACCAATAAATGCTAATATATACTCACTCTATTTCAAATTAGATGTCGTTCTGTTCTGGAATAGAATTTTTGTTTCAAAATAAGTGTTCTTTTCAGTTTTTAATGCATAATTTATTAGCTGGAAATGCAAAATTTATTGATAATATTTTATATTCTATTTTCTATTGGTTGATATATGGTTAGATGTATTGGTAATAGTGTTTTTATTTTAAAAATATGTAAAATTAAATGTTTCCTTAATCTGTGTGCATAAACCTAGAACGACAACTAATATGAAACGGAGGGAGTACTCCACTGTACTAGATTAGTTACTAAAAGCATTGTTTTGATAATTACCTATAACTTTTCTTGACTATAACGATAATTACCTAATTCTTTGCAGCATTGTTTTACTAGTTAGCTCAAAGTTTTAACCATTATTTCTTAATAAATCGGCATATTAATATTATAGGTTAAGTGATTAATATTGTGGTTGTTTTTTACTTTGTAGTTAAATTATTCAGAAATCCAAGACAGAAAATATCTCTGTAAATATAAATCCAACGTGAAAGCCTGCCATATATACAAATTATTACAAACAAGTAATTAATTTATATTCTTATATATTACTTGATCGATATAAATAACCATTCATGTGATTAAAAATGTATCAGTTTACAAACATAAAGTGAGCGAGTAACAAATAATATCAGTTACAAAAAAAAAAAAAATAATAATAATATCAGTTACTAGAAAAATAACAAAGAATACGTTACTAATTATGGCGCCAACTTGTAAATAAGCACGTGTTTTGTTTACTCTAACCTATTCCGATTTCCTAAAGCCTGGATTCCCAACTTCCAAGATCGTGAGGGAAATCACACATTTGTAATACACTGTTGAGTTCATGCTCTGAACTAGGGCTGGGCAAATAAACCGAACCCGAAAATCTGAACCGAATCCGATCCGATAAAAATGAATCTGAACCGATCTGAACTCGATATAATTATCGAATGGATTTTGTTTTATGGTATTTTGGGTTATGGGTATTATCCGAACCGAACCCGACCTTAAATGGATATCCGATATAACTCAAAACATTTAAAACTCTAAAAAGATTTTGTACCAAACATTATCTCAGTTCCTAATATGTATCTAAAACACACTAAGATATTAAATATCTAAAATAATTATCTATTACATAAATATTGGTGGTTCTATTATATGAAAGTTGATGTTTGAAGATGGCGGTTGAACCTTAAAGTTTTTAGATTTTGGTTTTGTTTTCACTAAACAATGTTTCTCATTTTATGAGAACTTAGTTTTTGTTTTATTCTTTCATTTATTTAGTTTTTTTCTATAAATAAATATGTTTACATTTTATTTGATTTTTGAATAATCACGTTTGATGTTTCTTTCTTATTTTTGAATCAATTTTACTTACTTTTTAGTTATAAAATAGTTACAAATCATGTACTTTAAAACCGAAGAACCGATTTACTTATGTTTTGGTTATAAAATAGGTACAAATCAGATATTTTTAAACCGAAGAACCGATTGAGACTCAAACCCGAAAGTACATCGGATTGTACCGGTTCTTCAAAAGATTTATTAACCCCGACCCGAACCCGATATAATCCGAACCGGTCCCGAACCGAACTTTCATATAATCCGAATAGGGCTTATTTTGATAAACCCGAAAAATCCAAAACCCGATTGAACAAAACCGAAACCCAATTGAACAAAACCGAATCCCGATTGGGACCCCGAATGCCCATGCCTAGTTGTAATAATAAAATGTTGCTTACGTCAACAAAATCAATAATTAAGTGGTGCTGTCTTCTTTTTGTTCGTGTTAAAACAACATTTTAAATCTGGAGGAATGTTTGGACGTCACATTTTCAATACTATCCCGCTGATATACTTTTTTCCCAAGACCTACTGAATATATCAACTTTTTAGTACTATATAAAGTTGGGAAAAAGTACATTAAGATTTTTATTTCACTCATACTATAAAGTTGACAAAAATGCAAAACTTTTAACACTGAAGGTTTTGTTAATATTATTGAAGGAAATGACTATTTCATGCCTAAGTTCAATATATATATATATATATATCACCATGCAAATACATATCTACATTTTTGAAAAATTAAAATAATATACGTTTTGTTTTATTTTAAAGCAAAATCATACATAATCGCTATATCAACTTTCATATCATCTAATGTTATTGACGTGGATATTATATTATTAGCTAATTTTGATGACTATGATATCAAGTGTACAATAAAACAAAATAATCATTTTATAAAATATTTTACTGAAAATGTAAACATTTATAATCTAATTATCTAGTAATTTAACCAAAATTATATATATCAATTTAACCAAACCGAATAAAAATAAATAAATTTTATTAGAGTTATATCTTCATTATAATGGTTCATATTCAATATTAGTGTTGTGAGGGTGTTACTCTCAGTTAACATTGTTTATGTTGTTTGCATTTAAAGAATTTAGACTGACATATAAAAAAAATTCTTAAAACAAAATTATTTGCATAATTATACAATCGATCTAAATATTTTCCATACAAACATAAAAACCAAAATTAAACAAGATTAACATAAAAATAGTTGATAAGATGAAAACGTTAATAACAAATATATCTTTTATATAAAATAAAATTTTATTATTTCAATTAATTTATGGTTGATATTATTAAATAAATAAATTTATAAATGTTTACATTTTCAAAATAAAATAAAAAATAATTTTTTAAAAATAAAGTTATTGTGCACTAGACTTCATCGTTAACAAAATTGAAATGTACCATTCACGTCAGCAAATTAGATGATATTGCAGTTAATGTAGCGACAATGTGTAATTTCAATATTAATGACGGTCTAACTATGTCTGTAGTACTAATTTAAGTTACCACATATCGATGAGTCTCAAAATCGTTTTTAGCGTGGCTTTTAACATGGCACATTTTTATGGCGATGCAGCGAGCTGGCTACGTTTTAGTTAAGACTCTGCCAACTAAATTTTCGTGGAGTATCATTTTATCAGTTTTAATGGGCACTATTTTTCTAACATTATCAACTTTCACTGATTAGAGACAATGTGGTCATGTGGACTGGGACAAGGAAAGATGGAACATGAGAATAAAATACAAAGTAGAGTTTTGCAATGTTCTTTGACAAATTTAATAGGTTCTACTCTTTCTGTTTCATAAAAATATATCATATTATCTTTCTTTTTTTAAAATATCATTTTACATTACTAATACAATTTTCTTATCAGTTTTTGTTACCCCAATCAATACAAATTTAATTAAATCATTTTTATTTAAATAATTGAATAATAAAAATGATACATTATTATATTTTATTATTTTCTTAATTTACATAAAATATGTCTAATTGACACTTTTTGCAAAAAAAAAAAAATTAAATTATTGTTATTATATTTAGGGGTGCTGTAAAATAACTTTTGGTCAATGAAACGTTTATTATTAATTTATGGTGATATGCTCTTGTATGTGAATCTTCTGAAATTCATAAGCAATCACTTTAAGAGGCCACTCACTAATTTAACCATCTGATATCTCATATTTTTCCACATTGTTGTTTATGACTTTTTTTAGGACTAGTGGAGAACTCTGTTATTATTTTGGCATTTTTGGATCAAATCTGAATCATTGGGGGACATAAGGAACATTTTACAAATGATTAGGCTTACGTCTTTTTTTTTCATTCCAAGTGCACTATTATTACATCACGGAATGATAGAAGAAAACTAATTAAAAATGCGTCTCAATTATTTCTATAATACCTTATTCGAAAAACATTAATGATATTAAATT
The DNA here is from genome assembly GCA_012274485.2 of Sinapis alba. Classification (NCBI taxonomy): domain Eukaryota; kingdom Viridiplantae; phylum Streptophyta; class Magnoliopsida; order Brassicales; family Brassicaceae; genus Sinapis; species Sinapis alba. Next base: position 22,716 of record MU107980.1, read on the forward strand.
ATGTGTTTCTAAACATCATTCCGTCATTCTGCAGATTATCTGTAAAATCATCCTTGATACTAATATTTTCAAAAAAGTGTTACTATGTTTTGAAATGTTTTGCTTTTGTATATCTTTCCTGTTTTATATGTAACCTACAAATATTGTTAATTAATAAACTAAAATTGGTTAAGCAATAAGTAATTGATTTTAGAGAAAATATTTGTAACTCTAATTGATAATTTAAATTGTGATGTGTTCACAAAACTGTCAGAAAACAAGATTGCAATATAGATAACTGATTAACGCGTTACTCATTCATGCCCAAGTAGTAAATTAGTTATACATCCACAGTCCACACATATGTTCCACGTTGAAACGGCCTTCTATCGGTATTATTTGTCTGCTCTTGAATGCGAGGACACAATAGTTAATAGTATAAAGTTAAAAACCATCACATCAAATCAGAAGACACGATTGGATAAGCTGCTTTTGACATAAGTTACAACTGGGAATCTATCTCAGAAATCTCTCACCAAAAATAATAATTTTTAAAGGAAAAATCCCTCAAAATTTGAAAGACTCATTCAAAAGTCTCTTTAGTTCATATAAATAATGTTAGACAAAGTATTCTAACATGTGACTTAAATATCATTATAAATAATGTATTAGATGTAACGTAATATGTTTGTTACAAAGGCACACATAGTAAGTTAGTAATGAACACAACTTATATTAAAATTCATTCTGTCAAAAAGGTGTACAATTTTCTTTGGAAATAACTCCAGTAACTAAATGTTCTATGTTTTATGATATATGATGTTTTAAGTTAAAGCATAAGATTAAAAATTCATTTTCCCTAAAAATTAATTTAAAATAAAAAGTAATTCTACCAGTTACTACTGAAGAAATGGTAAAAACTAATTGGTTAAATATTTTTTAATAAATTTAAAATTAACATATAAATGTTAAAATATTTTACATTTTAAACAACAAAATCTTATACATGATTATCATGTATCGTAAAATGGAGAGAGTAATAAAAAGAACAAAGGTTCTGAACAAAATCAATACAAGTAGGACTAAGTAGTAAATCGGCTGAGTAATAAAGGAAATGGCATTGTCTTATGTTATGAGTATGGATTTGATTCCTTATACTTATGTCGTCTTGCTTGAACCTTTTTTATATGTTTTCTCGGCTGATTCGGTATATTTTGGGTTATGGGTATTATCCGAACCGAACCCGACCTTAAATGGATATCCGATATAACTCAAAACATTTAAAACTCTAAAAAGATTTTGTACCAAACATTATCTCAGTTCCTAATATGTATCTAAAACACACTAAGATATTAAATATCTAAAATAATTATCTATTACATAAATATTGGTGGTTCTATTATATGAAAGTTGATGTTTGAAGATGGCGGTTGAACCTTAAAGTTTTTAGATTTTGGTTTTGTTTTCACTNTCATTCAAAAGTCTCTTTAGTTCATATAAATAATGTTAGACAAAGTATTCTAACATGTGACTTAAATATCATTATAAATAATGTATTAGATGTAACGTAATATGTTTGTTACAAAGGCACACATAGTAAGTTAGTAATGAACACAACTTATATTAAAATTCATTCTGTCAAAAAGGTGTACAATTTTCTTTGGAAATAACTCCAGTAACTAAATGTTCTATGTTTTATGATATATGATGTTTTAAGTTAAAGCATAAGATTAAAAATTCATTTTCCCTAAAAATTAATTTAAAATAAAAAGTAATTCTACCAGTTACTACTGAAGAAATGGTAAAAACTAATTGGTTAAATATTTTTTAATAAATTTAAAATTAACATATAAATGTTAAAATATTTTACATTTTAAACAACAAAATCTTATACATGATTATCATGTATCGTAAAATGGAGAGAGTAATAAAAAGAACAAAGGTTCTGAACAAAATCAATACAAGTAGGACTAAGTAGTAAATCGGCTGAGTAATAAAGGAAATGGCATTGTCTTATGTTATGAGTATGGATTTGATTCCTTATACTTATGTCGTCTTGCTTGAACCTTTTTTATATGTTTTCTCGGCTGATTCGGTATATTCAGAGAATAACTCACTTAATGCTAGAAAGTGAAAAGATGTTAAAGAAATTTTATCATTTTTAAACCAACATTGAGTTGGCCTAGTGGTAAAGGAGTTGGGGCGGTAACTTCCGTCACTTGGGTTCAATTCAAAATGGGAGTGACTATTTACAATGCTTGGGTTTCTGGCAAAGAAGTGAAACCACCTTTTTTTTTACCAATTTTTTTTTTTTTTACCGTTTAAGTTAGAGCATGAGTATTGATATGTGTCTAATACTTTTACCAATAAAAAATAAAAAAAAAAAGAGAAGAAAAGATTTGATTTGAAACTACTTTGTCTCTAATAAAGAAAACTATGTTACAAGTGTAATAATAACATTGGTTTAAAAAAAATTATAGATTAAAATTTAATTACATAAGTAAATGATTTTAAATTTATTATTATTATAATGGTAATGGACATATGTAAGAGCTACCATTGAAGTTCTAAATATATATATATATTATGTGTATGTATATATTAATATTAAAGCATTTCCAATGTATTATTTTATATTTTACTCCAAAATGGTGTAACACCAAAATAGAGTAAGATTTTACTCTAATGTATTACTCCAATTTTTATTGCAAAATAATATATTTAATTAATAATTGTTAATAATATCTTATACTTATTAAAATTTACCAATTAACCTCAACTATTTTATGTTTACAAAAATTCCTTAAAATGTAATTTATTTGAATTAAACATTTATTATTAAAAAGTACAAGAAATCATTAAAATAAAAGACCATATATAAGTTGGTTTCAATAATGAGCATTAGATATTTTTCTGACTAATAATCAATTAATGCATTTCGTAATGAAAAATGAGCTTCTTTATCTTTGATATTCTTAAATCGAGCAATAAAATTTTGAAATTGGACATTTTCATATTATGTAATTTTGATATCTGGAGGTGGAGCTTTTCTTCCAAGTTCGTTTGGTGCATCGAGTTCACACTCATCCTCAATTATCATTTTATGTAAAATTATACATATAGTCATGATGTCATGTAACACTTTTCTTTTCCAAAAACGAACATGTCCTTTCACAATAGCAAAACGCGATTGTAGGTCATTTTATGTTATCTTTATTCTATATTATTTTATTTTATTAATTATGATATGTATTTTATGTAAAATTATTAAATAATAGAATATTTTATTTATTTATATTATTGTATTATTTTAAAATATTATTTAAGTAAGAATTAAAAATATTAAAGATTTAAAAGGATCATTTCACAAATAAAAAATGTTCAATATCAAAATGGAGTAATAAGTAAGATTACTCCATAAATGAAGTAACCCTAGCCATTACTCGATTTTGGAGTTGAAAATAGAGTGGAATTAAAGAAAGATTTCATTCTAAAATAATGTTTGGAGTAGAAAATGAAGTAAGGTTGAAAATGTCCTTAATACTTAATTGTAGATTTATTAATTTTATCGGAAACCCAATCCAAAGTTTCTTAAATCCAATGTTTTAAGAAATTTAAATTGAATTTTCCATAAAATTAATAACCCTACAATTAAATATTAATATTAATATATAGATACTATCATTGATGGTGCTCTAAGTCTCACCTTTTAGTTACAAACTGTTTATGAGTTCCCTAGAAGAGCCATGAGATAAATATGAAACCCACGTTTGAGTTAGTTACAACTGTTTCTTTTAAAAACGTTTTCACACACCATATGCTTCTTCAAGCTTTAGAACACTGTGTCTTTCGCTCTTGTAATGGAAATATCCTCCATGAGAATGAATTTTCTTGCTCTGGGGTTGTCTCTGTGTCTTGCTTTCTCGAGCTTCCATGGTGTTTCTTGCCAGGTAAGCACCCAAAGGAAAGTGTTTTTCCTTTCTCTTTCAACCTTATGAAAAATGGCAAAACTAACTGATGCATTTGGTAATACTCCTAGGACGATGGTGCTGCTAGTAGGTTGAGTCATCTGGATCTAATCGAACGTGAATACCAAGGTAAGGTAACACTCAGACTCATCAAAAATGTCCTTCTTGTCTGGTTTGTTGAATTATATGTTTTCTTGATTTTGCAGATAGTGTCAGTTCTCTTCAAGCAAAGGAAGATCAGTGTAAGATCTCTCTCCTTGTATTCTTTTCTTGAATCTTTTTTGTTCTTTGTGACAGCTTCTACTTTTGTGTATGTGTGTCTTCAGCTGCAAGTATACAGAGTGAGAACCAGAAGAACACTACAGAGACTGATAAGAACACTATCTCTCTGTCTCTGTCAGATGAATCTGAGGTTAGGATTATGATCAATCTGCCTAAAAGATTTCTGCAAAGTAAGTTTAGTGTAGAACTAAGGTTCTTTTTGTCTTCTTTTGTGGTTAGGTTGGAGCCGTGAGTGATGAAACTGTAAAACGTTCGAGTCTGTTGGATGAAATAGAACTTGAGTTTGAAGGTAATTTTAAGATCTTGATCTCTCTTAGTGATTGTGTTTATGGTTAAAGGTTGAATCAAGAAATGCCCTTTAAGTGATATTGATTTAATTTCAGCTCATCTCAATGGTCTTAACCAAGCTGGAGCTGGTGATGTTAATGCTGAATCCAAAGATGATGAATTATGTATGAAAAACTTTCTCTTCTACACTAGTTTTCATGAGTCATTTTGTCTCTTCAAGAGTTTTGCTTCTTCTACTGAGATAGTTGTTGTGTGTCTCTTGTTTCAGCTGCTCAGAGACAGAAGATATTGGACGACATCGAACGCGATTTTGAAGGTATCTCAGAGATGCTAAATCCATAGCTTATAGCTAGTTCCTATAAACCTCACTTATACAAATGTTTGTTACTTTTTTCTTTTTGCTTCTCTTACTTGCAGTTGCTTCAGCAAGTTTGGAACAAATAAAGAGTGATGAACTAAGTGAAGGAATTGATAATGAACAATGTAACAAACTCTTCCTCTCTTACCTCTTATTTAGACTTAATTGTATCCTTCACTAAGGCAGCATTCTTGTCTTTATCACAGCTGCAAAGAGACAAAGTTTGCTGGATGAGATTGAACGCGAATTCGAAAGTATAATCTCTTTGAGACCTGTCTTCAACTAACTCTTCTGTTTTTAGTGGACTAAGTCTTGAATCTAAAAGATTCTGGTCCGTGTTCTGTTTCATTTCCTAACTTGTAGCCGCTACAAAAGATCTTGAACAACTAAAGGTTAATGACTTCACTGGGGACAAGCTTGATGAAGAACAATGTAATAAACCACTTCCCTATCTGATTGATATGATACTTTGTCTCTGCTTAAGCATTTTGTCAATGGTTTTTTGTGTGTTGTTACAGCTGCAAAGAGAAAAAGCATGCTTGAAGCTATTGAACGCGAGTTTGAAGGTTTCTTGAGACACCATAACTTTTTTTTTGTTCCTAACTTTCACTAATTTATGAGAAGAATGTGATTATTAACTAAGAGTTTGTTTGTGTGATTTGTCTCATACTTGCAGCTGCTGTTGAAGGTCTTGAAGAACTAAAGGTTTCTGATTCTACAGGAAGCAAAGATGATGAAGAACAATGTAAAGCCTCTTGATCTCTTTTAGTTTTCTTTGATCCATTTTCTCTGAAGTTGCATCTATGTCTTTTTGCAGCTGCAAAGAGACTAAGTATGCTGGAAGAGATCGAACAGGAATTCGAAGGTAAACATACCTCTAAATGTCTTTAAAAGGTTTTATGTTTCAGCCAGAAAGATTTGTGTTTATTTGAGAATATGTTTCTGTGTGTTTTTGTCCCTTAGCTGCTACAAAAAGTCTTGAAAAACTCAAGGTTAATGATTCAACTGAGGTCAAAGTTGAAGAAGAACAAGGTATTAACTACTTTTGTCATCTACCCTTCCTGTATATGGTTTTCTGAATCAGATTGATCTTGCTGTGAAACAGTTGCAAAGAGACAAAGTATGTTAGAAGAGATCGAACGCGATTTCCAAGGTATCTTCCACATTGTTCATATCACAGCCTTGACTAGTATCTGAGAGTCTTGTCTCTTCATTTATACTTACAGCTGCTACAGAGAGCCTTAAGCAACTCCAAGTTGATGGTTCCAGTGAAGACACAGAACAAAGTAAAGTACTTTTTATCTTCTCTTAAGTCCTGCTTTTATTTCCCCTCTTCATGTAATCTGAGAAGAGTTTTGATGTATTGTTGTTACAGCTGCAAAGAGGCAAAGTATGCTGGATGAGATTGAACGTGAATTTGAAGGTATCTTTATATCAATTGCAATAGAACCAAACATGAAGAATGTTATGCTAAGAATGTGTCTACTTGCAGCTGCTACAAGTGATCTTAAAAAACTAAATGGTTTCACTGAAGGAGATGCTGATGATGAACTATGTAAGTAACTTTTTGCTTCTTCTTTCCCTCTCCTAAGAGATTCTGAGACATGTTTCCTTTATGTCTTTATCACAGCTGCAAAGAGAAACAGTATGGTGGAAGAGATGGAACGTGAGTTTGAAGGTACATTCACATTAACATTTGTTTATCTCATCTTTTAAGTCTCTATGTTTCATCCTAAGATTCAGTTTCTTTCTTATACTTGTAGCTGCTACAAAACAACTTAGAGTTAATTATTTCACTGAAGGAAGTGACAATGAAGAACAATGTAAGTGATTTCATCCTTTATTGTACTGATTACACTGAAGGGAAGGCAATGATAGTGAGTTACTATTATCTGCAGTTGTTACAGCTGCAAAGAGGAAGAGTATGCTTGAAGAGATCGAACGTGAATTTGAAGGTAACTCAACAAATCATTAGCTTTCGAACTTAGCTCATATGCTTCATATGAAATCTTGAACCTGTTCAATGTTCTTCTTGCAGCTGCTATTGGAGGTCTTAAACAGATCAAAGATGATGATGATTCTAAGAACACTGAAGAACAATGTAAACTTCTCTGATCCCTTTTCTTCTCTTTGCATCCTTCTCATAAAAGATGTTAACTCTTGTTTCAGCAGCTAAGAGGAAGCTAATGTTGGAAGAGATCGAGCGGGAATTCGAAGGTATTTCTATTAGTACTCTCTCTCTCCTAAGCAAAGACAGTATAATTTAACAGTGTCTTTTTCCACCTTGTTCTGCAGAAGCTCAAAGTGGCTTTAGCACAAATGCTAATAAAGAAGGATGTAAGACACAACCAAAACTCTTTAACTCTTTTGTTTAAGTGATTGTCTGAGCCAATTTTCTAAGACAGTTCATGTTCTCACAGATGCAAAGAAACAGAGTGGTTCAGTTACATTAGAGTCTCTTGGACTAGGACAGTCAGGTGTCTGTGGCTGTTTTAATCAAGACAAAGCCGGTTTAAAACAAGACGAAGAAGCTTCAATCGCTATATCAACAAAATATAGCATAGAAGAGATCCTCTCTGAAGAATCTGAACTCCAGGTTTTATTTTCTGACCTTTCTTGAGCAACAAGCAAAGGATCACAGTCACAGTTACATCCCAAAAGTCTCTAACTCCTCTTATGGTTTTCTTTGATTTTTGCAGGGAACAGAGACTTCTTCTAGTCTCACTAAGTCTTTGACTCAACTAGTTGAGAATCACAGGAAAGAAAAGGAATCTCATAGTGTGCACACTTCATCCACAAGCGAATCAGCATCCACATCAGAGACAATAGAGAGCCTTCGAGCTAAACTGAAAGAGCTTAGTGTCTTAACCGCTCGTCAGCTCGTGACACGTCAAGATTTTGAGAGCATTCTCGTTATGGCTGCAACTTTCGAAGAGCTAAGCTCAGCTCCCATCAGTTACATTTCTAGGTTAGCTAAATACAGAAACGTCATAAAAGAAGGGCTTGAAGCTTCTGAGCGAGTCCACATGGCAAAGGCAAGAGCTACAATGCTCAAAGAGACTGCTAAGGAGAAGCAGATCTTCGTGGACGCTAACTTCGAAGAGGCTAATAAGCTTGCTCAAAGAGGAGATGCCTTGTACATTAGAATCTTTGCGATCAAGAAACTGTTGAAGAAGCTTGAAACTGAGAGAGAATCTGTTGATGTAAAGTTTAAAGAGATTGTGAAGAGTCTTTCTCATCTTCTTGTTGATGCTTCTGAGGCCTATGAAGAGTATCATGGAGCTGTGAGGAAGGCTAAAGACGAGCAAGCTGCTGAAGAGTTTGCGAAAGAGGCAACCCAGAGTGCAGAGATCATATGGGTTAAGTTTCTTACTTCTCTTTAAAGAACAGTTGAGATTCTTGGTTGTCTTTAGAGCAAGTCTTGAGCTCTAGTTGGTTATTGTTTTGCACTTTGTATTGATGTTCTGTTTCAGACTTTGTGTGTTGGTATCAGGAGAGAGATATTGGGAGATAGAGAGAGGAAAGCATATCATGTTTTTCAGATTTTAAATAAAATAAGCTTCCAATGATTTCTAAAAACCTTTTGCATACCTTGTAATAGGTATGGCATATAAACCAGAGAAGCAAAAACTAAACCATAATCAAATAAAAAAGAACTTGAAACCGAACATAAGTTCACAAATAACCAAGCGGTTCTTATATTTCTGGAACCGAGAAACCAGAACCATAACGGAACCGATAACTAAATGGTACCCAAATATTCAAAACACATATCATATACCTTGCGATATTAACTAGATTTAGTTTTAAAATTATCAAATATTTTAATCTACTATTTATAAACTGAAATACCCGAAAAAACAAAACACACGAATATTTTTAATCCATAATATTGAAAATTATTCGAATTACCCAAAAAAACAATTACTTAAATAGTTTTTATCGAAATATTTAAATTTATCCAAAACCCGATATTTCGTCCGAAAAACTGAAAAATCTGGTTTTTACCCGAACTATCTGAAATCAACCAGAAAACCAACTGGAACAAAATTGACACTAAAATTTTATCAGATATTAACTAGTTCCTATCAATGTTACCTGAACCGAATCAAAAAACAAAAGAACCAAAACCAAAGGAACTGAACCGAACCAAACACCCATGCGTACATTGTAATATGTTGGGGATGTTTTTAATGTCACAGTAAACAAATATTTGTGATGTTTTTTCATAAAGACCAAGTATGTACTCCATTACACTCCTTTACAAGCTCTCAACATCAATGATAAAAATCAAATGTTGAAAATGAAGAAAACAAAAACCAATACCAGATTCTTGCAAAAAAAAAAAAAAGAATTGTGTGAATCCAATAACATATAATTTATCTATTCTTTTTCTTGTTTCTGATGATCTTTCTCTTATGAAAGAATCTCTGAGCATTCATCTATAGCTTCAACCTCCAATGTTTTTGTTGAAGAGTGGAATACCTTCAAGATAAGCCATTTTCTCCTTAGATTCAATCATAAGCATCTCCACAACCTCAGACATTGTTGGTCTCTTCTCTGGCTCACTCTGAGCACACATAAGCCCTACCAGAACTACCCTTTTCAGCTCCTTTTCCACATACTTCCCATTCAGCCTCTGATCCACAATGTCACCATACTTCTTCTCGTAAACCAGAGGTAAAACCCATTCGGTAATACCCCTTTTTGTTGTTTGGTTCAGCCTTTCTACAGGTCTCTTACCGGTAACCAGTTCCAGCAAAAGAACACCAAAACTATAAACATCCCCAGTAGATGATTCTCTACCTGATTCAACACATTCCGGTGAGAGATAACCAATGTTGTTAGTTTTAGAAGCTCCACCTTCCTCTGGCATCAACCTACCATATCCAAAATCAGTAACACGAGCTTCAAACTCAGAGTCTAGCAGCACATTGCTTGCTCTCACATCTCCATGAACAATTCGAGGTGTTGCATGATGATGTAAGTAGCTGTCCAAATGAAAAGACAAACTCATAATCAGTGGATATTTCCAAAACATATATACAAACCATCTTGTTCATGGAGACTTACGCTATAGCCTGAGCAGAGGTCACTGCTATTTTCATCCGCCTAGTCCAATCAAGAAGTGACTCAGATGAATGAAGATGCGAGACCAAGCTCAGGTTTGGCATGTACTCATACACAATGAGCCGTTCTTGTCCTTCTGCACAGTAGCCTCTTGCAGTCAGTAGATTCTTGTGGCGAATACCGCCTAGAAGGTTGACTTCTACAGCGAAATTTATCTCTCCTCTGCTGCTACTCCATGCCTTCAATCTCTTGACTGCAATCTACAGAACAACAACAACAAGAAGAACAATGATGCCAGGGCAAGAACAGGCTTCTGTACAGATCAAACAAGTTCTAGAAAAGGTCATTACTTGAGATCCATCAGGTAGCTGACCCCAATAGACACTACCAAACCGACCTTCGCCGAGTTTGTTGTCATAATTAAAACTGTTTGTGGCTGCTTGAAGTTCCTTTTGTGTGAACTCTCTCCATGATGGCTCAGTCTTCAGCTTCTTTTTCCTGTGTAAGTTTATGACATCAAGCAAAACATAAAGAAAACATTAGTTTCTTTGTGTGTTCCCCTTCTGAAACTGAAGCTAATCCAACAGTAGAAGCATTAAAGAAGAGATTTTGAAACATGAATAAGGTCCTAAACTCAAAAAGGAAGAAACTTTCGGAAGAACCCATCAAAGATAAACCCAATACTTACCGATCAAACCTTTTGCCACAACAGAGGAAACTAAAAAATCGCATCTTTGAACAAAACCCACAAAACAAAGACACTCTCCTTTCGTGTATAGACTCTTCCTTGTTGCCACAGAGAAGCAAAGGTACCGCCTTTAATCCTGGAGAATGTAACAGTAAAGGAAACTCCTTTAATACTCAAAACTACGTTTTTGTGACCTTTACGTCTTGAAGAAGAGAAACATATATTTTTTTTAGTATCAAATCTTCTTGCCTTTGAATATGGTTCTGTCTAGCTGTCTTTGTTTTGAATAAAATATATATACTAGTTTATAAAAAAGAAGTTAATACTGGTGTGAATGATTGTGCATATCTACATATATTATTGGTTTATTTATTTATATTATTATTTTAAATAAAGTAGGTATTATTTATTTATTTATTTTAAAGTTTTGCTTTTCGTGACCTGTTGATGATGAATCATGACAACTAATCAAAATTCCTTAGTCTCCTTGGTGAATCTGCAATTAGAAAATTGTCAACAAATCTTGCAGTTTTTAAACAACTGTAATTAATTACAAGTTTTTATTGTATGTGAAGATCTTTATATTTATTGTATGTGAAGACCTTTAGATGCAGTGAAGTTTGTTTGTTGAATTAGATTAAAAATATAACTAATTTATGAAATATATGATATAATTTAAGGTTAGGTTGTTGTTTTTCGCTACCACCCGAAAATGTAGCTTTTGCAGTTGTCAAAAAATTGTTCCAAACCTTCTAAAATTAAAAACTGATTCTCATCAGTGATAAATAAATAAATATTAAAAAAGTATTTTTTAATTTAAATTTTAAAATTAAAATATTATAAATAAAATATATATTTTTATATTTTAATTTTAATTCATTAAACATATTATTTTATTTTATGAAAACTTTAAACCAAAAATATTCACTACAATTTTGAAATATTAATATATATACATATATAAATGAAATAAAAACTTTCATTTAAATTAGAAGAATAAAAAATAAATATAATATTATTATTAAGTATATTATATTAATAATTATTTTTATTCAATTATAGCAGTATGTTCTTTTGATATTTTATAATGTTATAATGTGTTAATATTGATAATTTATTATTAAATTATTATAGTATCTCATAATTAATCAGTCACAAATATCATTCGTACAATTCCCTTAATAACAATAGAAATAGCAGTCTTCCACATCCATAAACTCTGGTAACTTCCACCACAACTGATATGTTTCAACCAGTTAAACCCTTAGTAAACGGTTACTAATCTTCCATTGGCTTAAGTAAGTGGCGAATGTTACCTGCAGTAATTATAGCGACAAGGTCAAGAATAAGCTGTTACCTGCAGATAATAATATTTCCACAAGAACTTATGCTAAGGCTACTGAAACAAATGTGTCTATCTCAGGAATAAGCTGTAACATCTTACTAGATAAAGTGCTTCTAATATTTTCATCTGCAACCATAATAACATTAAGAAATGATAATAACTAGATCCCCCAGCTAGGTGTAAAATCATACCTGAATTCCTCAAAATACGAAGATGGAAGTTCTTCATCATTTAATAGAAAGAGATGCAAGCTTAGAACTGGATTCAAAGATCACCACATGCTAAAACGAATCATAAATACAATCAGTAGTAGAACCTGTTTAACGTGATATACCTGTGCAGTTCTTGGATCAATGCAGTAATTTCACTGTAAGATGAAACAATCACCTGAGACAACAACAAATGGCACATTTTCAAGAACATGGACAAAGAAGTGTTGCAAGTTACTTATAAATATAAGGCATAAGTTCATAAAAACTCTCTAGCAAAGACAAAGAGAAAAATTGTCACTTAAAACAAGTAGATCTCCTCAGAACTCCTGAGAGGTCTGAAAGCATTCGTTTTTAAGATCACTGAACTCCAGTTTCTCTGGAGCTTAAGAAGGAAAAAACATAGCAAATCACAAACTCTCCCCCGAGTAATCTCAGTATTGAGTGATCCGATAAGTGAATGAGCCATCATATCCTCCATCACTTGCTCATCTCTCTCTCTGGTTAAGGACTGTGTTTTCAAAAGATGAACTCAAGGTAACTTCATTTTCAATAACATTCCACAACTCTCTTATTTTCAAGATGGTTATCATCTTGATTTTCCAAAAGCCATACGATTCACCATTGAAGATTGGAATAACTTGTTGCATTGTTGTCTTCATGGCCTCGATACCATGTGAACTTTGAATTCTCAAAGTTGTTAGGATCGGATAATAAAATTTTTACTCTGTTTTATTTATCTTTCTTAGTTTCTTTGTTGACACTTAAATGTATTCTCCTTTTATATATTGTTATGTTATTGTAAAACAATAACCATACTTTTATTAGATATAGAAACTGTATTCATAGATTTACATGACACACTTAAGGGACATATCTCCTGAAGACAACCCAATGTGAAGACACACATACACGTGTAACTGTTTTGCAGTTAACAATTCTATTCATATCTCTTTCGGATGTGATACGAATAGTGTAGTTTATATATAAATCAGTTGCTTAACTATATAATATAACTATAACTACTACTTTAATTATATAGCAATTATTTAGCTTGGGAAACAAGTTAGGGTAGTGCCTACCCGCCATGCAACCACTAATTCTACTTGCTTATTAGATATGACTTGTCCTCGTCTTTTAGTGGTATTCATATATCCTCTTTGATCAATTGTTCATACACTTGGGAGATCTTAAAACTTCGTCTACCGAATCAGAAAGAGTTTATTACAATATTCTTTCATTTATTCCTTATTGCATCGAAACAACAAAACCCCATAGACAGCAAACACCATGTCACTCTACTCAACAGAAATCACCTGAACATCCTTCTTTGGCTTCTCCATCCTAGGAATCACAACATTAAGCACACCGTTCTTGAGCTCCGCCTTGATTTCCTCAACCTTAGCATCATCAGGCAGAGACAAGCTCGTGTTGTAGTAACCATAACTCCTCGAAGACCAGTGCTCGTCTTCTTCAGGTGA
>MU107982.1:0-36099 GCA_012274485.2 Sinapis alba
AATCAGAAAGAGATTACTTCTTGAATGGAGCTTACTTTGTGCAATCAGGAAAGTCAAATGCATGGAGCTCTACACCGAAAAATCCAATCCCTAAAGAGTTTACGATCCGTCCTCAGCCAGGAACAAAGGTAAGAAGCCTCACCAAAGATGCTGGTACGCTTGATTGTAAACCAGGCAAGTCCTGCTGATAATAAACTTCATTTGTGGTGCGTTTGTGTGTGTTTCCGTGTTGTTATTGTAACAAAGAATTGTATTTGTTGTGGATTGTGTTTCGTAACGAATTGTGCATAATGGCAGTACGGTTAATCATTAGGCTTCATTTTTTTTTTATTGACCCACAAGGACATTAGTTTAAACACCAAGACATAAATTAATCACACTCCAAATCTCAGTATCCTAGACTACATCTATTAACATCATCAAACCTTTGGTACCATATGAATCAGCCTTCAACTAGCTATATCTTATCGCTTTCTTTCAAGCCATGAGACATGTCAAGACAGGGATGAGAATCATGAGATGGGTGTAGGTCTCGTTGGAGGTTAAATGAATCTAGTTGCTGCATCTAAATATATTCGTAACTGCATTTGATCATATATATTGATCAGACAATATCTCTGAGCATTGAAACTTTTTCGTTTGTAATTACTTTACATGTGTTTTAACTTCCGAGAAAGTCCAAGCTTCTCCTGCAAGACCACATGTAACTATAAAACTTTCATTCATATGTTTCTCCTTAAATAGAATACTTACCTGTACCATAATATATGGCATCTTGTGATATGCCACCAAACATGCTATGCATTGCTCAAAATCATATGCAATGTTAGCAAGATCTTCAAGAGTCAAACCCACTTGTTCCATAGATGTGAAACTTATTAATACTACCATAAGAAAAAAAGAAAACAACTCATGAAACTAGTTAATATTTAATGCCATATTTGTACGTTGTCACATGCATGAACTCACATCCTTCTGCAAGTGCAGCTTATCGTCCATCTTCTTAAGCCGCTTGGACAAGTGCTTCTTACTTAGCCTTCTGACCAAAAACATAAGCAAAAGCACTAATTAAATAATTAAAATCCCTTAAAGATCATACACATATCCAATGCCTGATACAAGAGGCAGCAACAACTGACGGAAGAAGTACCCACAGAACTAGCTTTTAAAACGGTATCACACATGCTTAGTCAAGTTTGACACTATGAATAAGCTTACTAGCTGCAAGTTTTACCAGGTGGTTCTCATGACTGATACTTTCCACATTTTGCCATCTATCTAATGCAGCATATATATATGCTGGACAAAGATCACAAATGGAGCTGGAATCTCTGGCTCTAACTATGCTAGCTTCATTGCAACTTCCTTTCCAAAGCACTGGATTCTTGTGTTGCCTACATGCACCGAGCAAAGAAGAGTAAACTTGAAGTCCTTTTTTAACATTGCCAACAGTAAGTACACGCAGACAGAACGGCAGCAAAGGTTGCTAAACTCGGTTCTATACTTTCACCAAAGGATCAACAGAAGAAGTTACTGTCGGTTCATCATGTCTGGTTTAAATCGGTTATTTAATTACAAATTCCATTTAACGGGTTTATTCCCGGTTCAACTGTTGTCATCTTTCATCGCCTGAGCAAATATCATCATCCGAGTCTGACTGTGTTGTTTAGATCGGATCTTCTAGACGATCACCACCACTTCGTTCGTTAATCGCATCGGAGACACTCCTCTCATCACCGGTAGTTCCACCTTTTCCTCTGCCGCAAGGAAAGATGCTCGCTTGACGACACGAACCTCCACCGTTCACGCATCTATCTTTACCCATCTTGGCTCAACAGTGAGATCTCTCTCATGAATTTTCTGTATCTAATCTCTTTAGATCCGATCTTACTTAGGCAAATATGGTTGTTGAAAAGCAGAGTGAAAGTTCTGATTTTTACTTGCTTGATTTTTTGATAAGAGTTAAGAGAAAGATGTCGACACCAGCGAGGAAGAGATTGATGAGGGACTTCAAGAGGTTGCAGCAAGACCCACCTGCTGGAATTAGCGGTGCTCCACAAGACAACAACATCATGCTCTGGAATGCTGTTATCTTCGGGTAATGAAAACAAGTAAAGATTGTTGCTTCTTATGTCTTTCACTGTACTTATCATGCCTTGTGTTTGTGGGTTTTGCAGGCCTGATGATACACCATGGGATGGAGGTAAAGGTTTTGTTATTGTAGTAGTAGTCACTTTATCTTGAGATTTTAACAATCTTTGTATGATTTTTTCAGGTACTTTCAAACTCTCACTGCAGTTTTCAGAAGATTATCCAAACAAACCGCCAACAGTTCGGTTTGTTTCACGGATGTTCCATCCAAACAGTAAGTTAAAAGATAACAGCACTAGCATTTTCTTATTCTTAGGGCATGTGATTCATCACACTTGGTCATTGTTGTGTGTAGTTTATGCTGATGGGAGTATATGCTTGGACATTCTTCAAAACCAGTGGAGTCCTATATATGATGTAGCTGCTATACTTACCTCCATCCAGGTAAATGCTTCTCATCTCCTGTTTCTGCTTCTTCTACTTCCCATTTTCATGGATCTTTGATCTCCATATTTTAATATGTTGGTGTTTTTGATATAATCGGATTGGCTGAACAAATCTCTCTTATCTTCTTCTGTAATCCCAGTCATTGCTATGTGATCCTAATCCGAGTTCTCCTGCGAACTCGGAAGCTGCACGAATGTTCAGCGAAAGCAAACGCGAGTACAACAGAAGAGTCCGAGAGGTTGTGGAACAGAGCTGGACTGCTGACTAAGTAATAATCTTTGTTGTATCATTCATTGTGTTTGATACCATCCAACACTTCCCCATCTCTCTCTCTGTTTTTCTTTCCTGTCTTTTTGAGTTGTTTCTTTTATTGTTTGTTTCTCTGTGTTTCCATGTATTATCTTAACCACATTCCTCATCATAATTATCATTTGTTTTCCAGTTTGATCATTCTCGCTGATCTTTTTTGCTTTATTTTAGAACAACAGGTTTACCTAAGATTCTTCTGTGTAAGATATTTTCATATTAATCCAATAAACTACATAGTATTATTGGCTTTTGTCTCTTCATTCATATATTGCATCATTGTTCCTACAGTTTTCTCTCTTTATGATCAACGACCCCTTTGAAATATACTCTTGGTCAATGAAGGTTAATTGTGTGTCTAGCGTGTTGATTGTGGTCATGGTCACTGGCAATGCAGTGTCCATGACCATGAACACTAACCAAATTCATAAGCCTTAGCTTTGATAAAATTTCCATCTGCTAAGCTAAGCTCCCTGGCAAACTCTCACTGCTTCAGCTTGATACATCGCACTTTCACTGCTATGCCTTCTTCGAGACAAACCTTTGCACAACTGTTGGAATACCAATACATATCAATCCACCATGCCATACCAATACATATCAATCACCATGCCTTATATATTATATAGTTCATATGGTATGTTTGTTTGTGTTTTACCTGTTCACAGAACGAACTTGCTGCATCAAAGTCGTTAGTAGTGTCTTCCAGTTTCTCCGAGGAGAAAACGGCGGTGAGGTGGCAAACCAATCACTGTAGATCTCATTGTTTTTGGAACACGTTAGAAGATTCTGAATGAAAAACGCAATGTTCATTATATTCGAAATACTAATAATAGTCTTTTGACTCTTTGTTTACGTGAATCTGGTTATGACTTTGTTTATTTTTGGTTGTTTGTTCATTACACAACCTCAGCTCGACAGACTGGTTCTAATGCATTATAAGAACATGACTCTATGATATTATTTTTCTTTTATTAACTTTTAATGCATTGAAGAACATGACTAGCTATGTGTTTTATTTTCCCTTTTTAACTTCTAGTTCACATTATATATCTTTATTCTCTATATTTGTGTAATCAAAATCTTCAGATTTTGATAGTATTAATTGGTTTAGTTTAGCTCAACTTGTTAATAACTAGTTTTGTTTGACCTGTATATATGTAACTATGAATTAAGAAAGACTCAGTAAAATATCAAAAGGATTGATAATGAATCAAAATTTTGTTCTCTTAGTGTAATACAATTCACAGATAAACCAGATCGTCATGCCACAAACACTTATAACACCATTAATAGTTTTTCTTTTGTTAATTTTCATAAACTAATTCAACTAATTTCATCATGTTCTTTGTTTTTATAAGAGACTACACGTGAATTTGTTCAAAACATCTATGATTACACTTTTTTTTATTAGAACCTCTATATATAATTGCTCTGATTAGAGATGTTTGGTCACTTGTCCTTGAGAATGAGATCAAGAAATGTATGTCGTTTTATGTTTTTCGAGAAAGCGAAGCCATTACGTTTGTGTCTTTTCTTTGAAAGTCATGTTGAGATTCTAATAGTTTCTTTTATAAATAGTGTATTTAATCAGGTTTGAACCGGTGCACAAAAAAAAAAAAAAAAAAAAAAAAAAAAAAAAAAAAAAAAAAAAAAAAAAAAAAAAAAAAAATCAGGTTTGAACCCAAATGATATATATATAACAATCATAATTATTTTATGTTAAATTCTCTTTAAATTAAAATACATGTTTTAGGCTTTTTGTTTGTATTTAAAAAATTTATGTTTGAAGTTTCAATTAATAGATTTTGTTTAAGATTTTAAATATAAACTAAAATAATTGAATTATGTGATGTTTTAATAATGCTGAAGGTGGTTTTGCTTAAAACATTTACAATTCGGATGGAATATAACATAAAATAAATATAATTCGGAAGGATGTTGGTGCTGTTTTGGTACGATATTGGCTATGTAAGTTGCATAGCTAAAACTTGCGTCCAAATATTTATTTAATACCTATTGGTTGTTACCAATAATTGATTCTCAATTGTTTGTTTTGTTTTATTGTAATGTTCATAAACATTTGATTCTTTAGTATACATTCATTTCATTACTATTTTGGGTGAGTTATATAGTTAAAACTTGCGTTAAAGTTGCTAATATTTTGTTAGTCATTTGTTTGCGGTGTTCTAATGTTATGTTTATGATCATTTGGGTTTAAGTCTTCATCCACTCATCTTGTTTTAGCTGCTTAATCAACATGTTCCATGTAAACTTTGTTTTGGAGATTTTCAAATTCTCTAAATAATTTACAAATGTCCTCACTTTTGATAATTTGTTATTTATTGTATTATTTTGTATATAAACAAATGTGTGGGCATAATGGTTTGTTTGGTTTGAACCTAAATTTTGATGTAGTTTATGATATTATGAAAATGAGTTTGGACAGACGAGTAACATCTTGTAGTGCGTTTTAGGTCATTTCTTTGAGATCTTTGTTAACTCAATTTCTCTATTTGTTTGTCATTTGTAGATTCGAGATAACAGTTGACAAAAAAAAATCGAGATAACAAACTATATTATATTTTAATATATTTTTTAGATGAGAATGGTATATTATATTTTTTAATAAATTAATTGTATTGATAAAATTTCGGCTGCTTTAAAATTATAATAAATAATTAATCACAAAATAATATATTAGTAATTAAATTGTATTTTTAATAAGTGTAAAAATTCAAAATGGGCAATTCTCTTAAATAGCCATTTTTAAGTTTTTGTCACAAAAATAGCCCTCCAAAAATAAAAAGACCAAAATAGACTTTTTTATTTCAAATTTTAGTTTTTATTTATTTTTTTTTGAAATTTGAAACCCTAATCCCAAACTCACCCCCACCCCTTAATTCTAAACCCTAAAGTCCAAATTAGTTAACCCTAAGGATATAAATGCATATAAATACATTTTTTAGCTTCTAAAAAAAATATTTTAATCATTTTCTTCCTTAAAAACTATTTTTGTGACAAACAAACTAAAATAGGCTATCTAAGAGAATTTCTCATTCAAAATCATATTTCTTTTTTTGAAATAAATAGAATATATCGTCAGATTTGAATTTGGAGTCTCGGTTGATACTTATAACATTTATATTTATTTTATGCTATATCTTACAGTTTTGTCTCAACTTAAGTGATAAGATTTGGTGGTATTAACTTAGTAGTACTATAAATGAAAAGACTCTTTAAGTATAGGATCAAGACACGTAAATAGTAATAATTTAACGTCAGGAATCAGCGGATGAACCACTTCGATAATGACAGCCTTAATTCTCAGTCAACATAAAAATAATTAAAAAATTAATATCAGGCAAAAGGGAGGTTATTTCAGTAAATTCATTACTCCCTCACTTAGGCTCATACCATCTATAGCCCATTATTAATAAGGCCCATTCTCAGAAAACACCTAACGCTGTCGTTTCATATCCGTCTTTTTCTCTCTCTCTCCTTTTGTCGCTCTCCTCTCACCTTTCTCTCTCTCTCTCACAATACAAACGGTGAGAGTGTAATTCTCACTGTAACCACTTTTAGGGCACTGCTCCGGCGAGGAGCCAAAGAAGACAACAATTTGAAGAAAGAGACGGTTCGATATCTCTTCGTCTCTATTCAGCTACAACACTGGAGATTTCTATTTGAGGTTGACATTTTTTCGAAATTTCTTTTTTGACCCATTTTTAGAAAGTTTCCTGTTTTTGATTTCTGCTCGAGATCTGGGGGTACTCAGTGTTTGTGAAACCGACATGGGTTTTCTTTTGTTATCATCAAAATCTCTGCTTTTTCTCTTTATCTTAATTAATGGGTTAGGGTTATTCTCTCGCTATCGGGTTCATGTAATGTGTTTGTGTCTAGGGTTTCTGTTAACAGAGTTGTGTGTTCACCTTCGATTAAACTTGTTTTTTCAGTTTGAAGCTGTAGATTTACCGACTATTACTTGAAATTTACAGACTTTGTTTTTGGCTTTAGCTTTGTGCTTATACCCAAATGTGTTCTTGCTTATGAAGGTTTCTATTTTTGTAGCAACTTTCTAATAGTAGCTGTTGGAAAAATGGGAAAGACTCCAAGTCCTGGTAAATGGATCAAGTCACTTCTTGGGAAGAAGTCATCTAAATCAAGTTTGGAGAAAGGAAACGAGAAACTGGTAAGAACATTGAAGAAATATATTGTTTTTTTTGTCTTTTATGTCAAAGTGATATGTAAATTGTGAACATTGTTCATATGTGATAGAGATCTGCAAAGAAAGAAGAGCTTGTGGTGAAGGTGAAGGATAACATTAATGTCTCAGACTTACCTACCAATCCTCCGCTACTAGTTTCATCACAAGAAGTTGCAGCTACTCAGACTGTAATAGTCCCAGATACTGTAGTCCCGGAGAAGCAGCCAAGTGGAGACATTGAAGGTGAAGAACCGAATGTGAATCTTGAGTCAGGGAATGACACAGAAGAACTCAAGCTTGAAGAAGCTGCTACAAAGGTTCAAACTGCTCTCAGATCTCATCAGGTGTCTACATTTATCATGTTTAGATATCTGGATCTTGTTCTGCTGATACTCTTTTTTTAAAAATATTTTTTTTTAACTGGTGAAGGCCCGTGAAGAATTTCAAACGCTTAAAGGTATCATAAAGCTGCAAGCAGTTATCCGTGGTCACTTGGTTAGAAGACAAGCTGTTGCTACATACTCGTGCGCTTGGGGAATTGTAAAGTTACAAGCTCTTGTCCGCGGAAAGAAAGCTAGATCTTCAGAAACCGGGGTTCAACTACAGAAAACAAAACCGGTATATAAATTCTGCTAGTTTATAAGTGCTACTCTAATAACCTTTGCTCGATTTTGCTTTCAAAAGTTTTAATTTCTTTTTGTTTTTTTTTTGGTTAGGAAACTGAGACTTCTGAAAGTTTGCAAGGAAGCACATACAAATGGCTTGAGAATCCCACAAAGCTCTCCATGATTGATAAGGTAACAACAACAGTTTGCCATGCAATTCTGTTGTGCCGCCCTCTTTGCTTATTTGCTTCCTTGACCTGTTCAGCTTTTAGTTTCGTCACCAACGGCACTGCCTCTGAAGATTCAGTACGGTCCTGAGGATCCTAACTCGGCCAAGGTTTGGCTTGAGCGCTGGACACTGTTGCAGGTTTGGGCTCCTGGTCCACTGGTGGTTAAGAGCCGTGTTGCGAAATCTCAGACAAAGAAGCGAAGTTTTCAATCAGTTGAAGCAGACAAGGGAAAACTTAAGGGAAGTATCAAAAAACCACCCGGTGGTTTAAATACTGGAAGTGGCTCTAATACCCGTTCTACAGCTGAAAAAGAAAGGCCTAAGAGAAATGTGAGGAAGGCTTCCACGCTTGGTAAAGAGGTTTCAAGAACCGAGAATGATAAGTCTAAGCAGATCTCGAGAAAAAGTACAAGCGCCATAAAGGAAGGGTCTTCATTGGAGGTTAAGGACGAGAAGCCTAGAATTAGTCTCAGAAAGTCTTCACTTTCCAATGGGCTAGAGAAACCTACACGCAAATCTTCTGAGAAGAAGAAAGAGATTGCAGATACTGTGCAGAAAGAATTGCCTGCTGACAAGTTTTCAGCTCCTGTTGTTGATACTCCTGAAGAAGAAAAGGTGAAAGACAGCCCTGAAACAGTTTTAAAAGAGGCCGAGCTCGATGAAGATGAGAAATCACTGGTTGTGGATACCCCAGAGCAAGATGAGCTCAAAGAGATGATTGACAAAGCTGAAGAAGAGATCCAAGAGCCAGAGGTGCAGATAAGTTCTGAGAATGGAAATGCTGCTTCTGAAAACACAAAGCCAAGCGATAGACGAGCATCCCTGCCTGCAAAGATTGAGAATCATCAAGAAGAAGGGCTTACACATAGCGGGAGAAAGATCCCAAGCTACATGGCTCCAACTGCATCTGCAAAGGCAAGAGTTAGAGGAGGTCAAGGGTCTCCAAGGATTGGTCAAGAGAAGCCAGAGAAAAATGGGATAACTAGGCGCCACTCTCTTCCTACTGGAGCTAATGGTAAGCTGAGTACAATGTCTCCAAGAGCTCACAGACTTCTCATAGCTTCAGCTAAAGGATCACTGAACAGTGACAGATCTTTTTCGTCTTCCAAGGACATTGGTGGTAAGAAGTCTAAAGTTTTTTTTCATTTATACACAAGCCTCTTGAAAGTTTCAAACCTCTTAAACCCATTTTGCTCATGTTTGTTTCAGATAAATCGACGAAAGCTGAGTGGAAACGGTGAATTTCTTTTGACGCAGTAGAGAAAGCAATGCTAAGAGTCATCTTACACTGTTGAAAAAAGCTCTGAAACCTTTTAATCAGTTTAACTGTTTCGTTACTATGTTTTCTGTGTGTTTTACTTTGGTTTGGTGTGGTGAGTCTTTGACTTATGGTCCCTTTAGATTTTCTCTCAGATGCTTTTGTCTTCACAAACAAAAAAAGGGTTTTTAGTAAATAGTTCTTATAATGCTTCTCTTAATCATTTACAGTTCTTTTGCCCAAAGAAAAATCATTTACGGTTTGTTCTTGAACTTTGCCTTTTTCATTGTAAAACAAGGAAAAAGAAAAACAAGGTAGAATGTATAATAAGCTAAACTGAAATTTGTCTGAAGTAAAACCGATATAAAGTTTCAAGTTCCTTGCGAAGGAAAAAAAAAATCAAATATTACATTGTTTGCTGTTTAATATTTCAGCTCTGGTTGATGAATCAACAAACAATTTTTAAAAAAAGAAAAACTAGACAAATTTTTCAAAATGCTTATATGCCTAGAAAGAACACCACCAGATCCATATATAGTGTGAACAAAATGCATTATTTTACAAAACAGAGCAGCACACATTACAACAGAAAAGTTAATACAGTGATTCTATATCTTTACACGAGGAGATTGACTGTGAGAAGGCAAAGGAGAAGCAACAGGAGTTATGTGCAAGAGAGGCCGATCATAACTATACCTCCTTGGAGATTTCTGTACAACAGATCCGTTGCTACCTCTGGGAGAATCAATCTGGCCTTGTCTGGTTCCAGCTCCATTACTAATACCTCTAGGAGAAATAATCTGAGCTTGTCTGGTTCCAATCCCAGTACTACTGCCTCTTGGAGAATCAATCTGAGCTTGTCTATTATTAGCTCCAGGTTTGGTAGTTGTTAATTCAAGCTGATGATCTAGTTTGGCCAAAACTTCAGACATTTTCGGTCTGAGTTTTGCATCAGGGTTTAAGCATTGCAATGCAAGACTAGCAGCTGTGTATGCTCCTTTTTGAGGATACTGACCTCCTAATCTCGTGTCCATTATTCGAAAAAGCTTTCTCTTGTCGCCAAGATATGGTGTTGCCCAGTCTACTAGACTCTGCTCCACTCCCACTTTAGATTTGTCCACGGCTCTTCTCCCTGAGAGTAGTTCCAGTAGTACCACACCGAAACTGTATACGTCGCTCTTAGCTGTTAATCGACCTGTACATCGAAAGTAAAGATTGTGAGCTTAAGCTGTTGAAGCAAAGGGCTAAATAACTTTTGAAGCCGAAGGGAAAAAAGCTTTTATAGCCAAGAGCTAAAGCTTTATGAAGCAAAGGTTATATAGCTTTTGTTGAAAAGAGATGATGCTACAACTTTATAAGGCTAAGGACAAAGTTTCTCACCTGTGGCTACATATTCAGGAGCTGCATATCCGTGAGTACCCATGACTTGTGTGGACACATGTGTCCTGTCACCGGTAGGACCAGCTTTGGCTAGACCAAAGTCTGAAAGTTTAGAGTTGAATTCCTGTGATTAAAAGAGCAATATTAGAGGTTTTTGGTTAGACAATGAAGTGAAAGACCCGAATAAGGAGTTGAAAGAGAGCTTCTGGTTAAGATTTATTACCGCGTCGAGTAGAATGTTAGCAGCTTTGAAGTCTCTGTATATCACTTGGGATTTAGCGTCATGAAGAAAAGTAAGCCCTTTGGCTGCTCCTATAGCAACTTTCATCCTTATAGCCCATGTTAGTGGCTGCGCACCACCTGCAATACCAAAGGAAAATCATTACAAAACACGGTATAAAAGAAGCTTAAGATGTGTCTGATTTTGAACATACGTCTAAAGAGATGATTCTCCAAGCTTCCTTTTGGCATGAACTCATATACCAATAACCGGTCTTCACCCTCTACACAGTAACCAACTAGTTTGACAAGATTCGGGTGACTAAGCTGACCAAGATAGTTCACTTCAGTCTGAAACAAAACATCAGCCAACAATGTTACTAACACAATCTCTTGACATGATGATCAAAAGAGAATGAGAGAGTTTCTTCTTACCAACCACTCCTTGTGACCTTGAAACCCTTCAGTTTTAAGCTTCTTAACAGCAACAACGATACCAGAACCAGGTTTAGAAGCGGTTAAAGTTGTACCATCAATCCATCCTTTAAAGACGTAACCAAAACCTCCTTCACCAAGAAGACTATCAGGTCGAAAGTTCCTAGTAGCGCTCTTGAGCTCGCTAAAGGTGAAAGCTTTAAGATTAGGTGATGACAAGATCTCTCCTTCAGTTCTTGGTGTAGGTAAAGACTCTAAACTACTGTTAGAGTTTATGCTTAAGCTTGAAGGAACTGTGCAACGGCTTGTCTTGCTAGAAGAAACTCTTGACCCTGATGAACCTTCAAAATTAGAAAGCATTTTTAACAACATTGATCAGACTTGAAGAAAAGATCATAAACTATCAAACTCTTGAGGCTTTAACAATCCTACAAACAGCTAAAAATCTCAATTCAATTCAACCCATCTTCAATCAAAAACATGTAAAGTCCAAAGCAGTGAGAACTATACAGGACTAAAGAGAAGGAAAGGAAGAAACTTTATGAGCTATGGAAAGAAAGTTACCAGAATTAGCATGAGGACTGTGGCTGCTACTTTCCACTTTAGCTGATGAATCCAAACAATTACCCATTTTTTCAAGATAAAGCCTCACTCTTTTGTATTGTTATCTCCAGATTCAAAAGAACATTTGTAAAATGGAAGCCTGCGAGCTTCTCTCTCTCTCTCTTGGGAGAAGAAGAAGAAGAAGAAGAAGAAGGAACGTGAGATTCTGAAAGAACACAGAGAAGCACAGCACACCATTCATACAAAAGTCATGGTGGTGGGTCTTTCTAATTACGATTCTACCCTTATGCTTTGGTCGTCGTGGTCCTTGGCTTTTCTCGTGAAATGACTACTGTACCCTTACATTCAGCGAATCTCTATGGTTTATGCTGTCTTTACAGATATCTAGAAGGGACAGTTTGGTCTAAATCGGGTTGCGCATTTGCTTACGTCAGCAATTCCACGTCAGGATGTAAAGTCTTTGCTTTACGATTTACCTTCAAGCAAAAGCAAAACTGCATCAAATCTAGAAATTATTTCCAGTCACTGAGTGATTGATTAATTTTGGTAAAAGATTCGAATGAGTTTCTAGATAAACTAAAATATTCAAATGGGTTACGAAAGGTTTAATGAAAAAGAGGTGGTTAACACGCTTTTGAGATATTTTAATTTCAAGTGTATGAAAACTTTATTCCATGCATTGACCCAACACATTCCTCTGTAGATCTATTCACATTACGTTTTGAACAGACACATATACAAGAGCTTTTTTTGTCCATATTACACCTTGACACGTGAGAATAACTGTGGACATAACAAATTTTCTAGAATTCTGAAAGTATAACACAACACAAATCATAATTCAATAATAGTTTTGCTTCTTGTGGTACAAAACAATAGACTAAATGGTTATTCAGAATAGTTTCATTTCCATAAACTCTCGTGTTAGTTTCTTTTTTGTTTGTTAGAAAGGTGTTATGTGCTTGCTAACATATTACGAGTAAGGTCAAACGATATTGTTTTCGTACTTTTTCATTGTTCGTTAAAGAAAGTTATTTTTCTTTGTCGGCAATTATATAACATTAAAAGCAACTTGATATATGATACCATCAAGTGATTGATATGCATTATCAATCACAAGGTTTAACTACGAAGCATGTGAATGGGAACACGACAAAAATTATGTGAATAGTAATCTTTTGACTATTTGAAACTCTTCTATACTACTATGTATTTGTCAACCATATCTTGAGATATCCATTAATTATGAATAAAAAGTACGTATACGTAGTTTATATTATTTCTGAGTGCATATTAGTATTTATTTATGAGTTGTCATATTTTATAAGTCCAACCTTTCTTTCATTTGTCAACAAATATTATCATCTTTGCCTTGACACAAAAGCATCTTATCACCTTTGATTTTATAACAACTGTTAGTACTTTACAATTATTCATACATAACTTGATATCTACATATCAGTATCTTAAACAAGTTTCTTATATTGTCCTTTGAATAGTTCTATCAAAGCTCTTAGAAAGTAAAATTCGTGATTGTTGAATAATACGGAGCATCAAGCATGACATTAGTAACACGACAAAAAGGTATGTGAATAGTAATCTTTTGACTATTTCAAACTCTTCTATATATTTCTTCAGCCACATTATATATGGGTTGCTATCATGTTTTAAGCTTTCAACCATACTTTATTTGTCAACCATACATCATCTTTCCCTTTACACAAAAGTATCTTATCACCTTTGTTTTGTTAAACACTATTCAACATTCTATAAACATTCATAAGTTACACAAATATCAATATCATCAACCATTTTCTTTTTTTTTTTCATCTGAAAAAATCGGTTACAACTTTTAGAAAAAACTTCATCCGTTTTATAAACATGCATATTTTAGAAAAGATTTATTTTAAAAAGATCGATTATCTTTTATATTTCTATTATATTTTCATCAATTAATAATGATTAACCGTTAATTTCAAAAATATGAATTATATTTTTTAAATTCAAAAATATGAGACCCGCCAAAGAAAATGTGTCATCTCTTTGTCCTAGAGCAATACCAAAAAAGAAATGGCATGGTGTCTTAGCTTTAAAAGCCTATAGAAAAAACTATGATATCAAATGATCCAAAGAGAATCGGATTTGAAAATAGAATCAATATGAACTTAAGTCCGAAGACCTAGTTCCATCAATTTTTATTGGTTATATAAAAGATAGATAATTATAAAAACTATTTATTTATAACTAAAATTTAATATGTTTTATTAAAAGTTTTAAAATATACTCCATTTATTTCATAATAAGTGTTGTTTTAGCCTTTTGCACACAGATTAAGAAAACATTTAAGTTTGCATATTTTCTATAGAAAAACATCATTACTCATACACCTAATCATATTTCAACCAATAGAAAATTAAACTGGAAAATAAATCAATAAATTATGCATTGAAATCCTAAAACAACACTTATTTTGTAACGAAAAATTTTCTCTAAAACGACACTCTTTGCGAAACGGAGGGAGTACATTATATTGAAAAAAAGGAGTATGAAAGTAAATCAAAGATCTAATGGCCTCCAATGATTGTAACCCACTCTAGTCAACTTCAAAGCAGCCAGCCACCGAAACTTCCTAACATGTTGCAAATTCTCGAGACAACGTGTGGTTTTTATAGCAAACGAACGGTGTGTAGTTACTAGTTACCCTTTCTACCCCAGACACGGAGACCATTTCACAAGCTGAACCCCAAAAGTGTATACGCGTCATCTTACCCAATCAGAAGCGTTAGCTGAGATCATCAATCCAATGTTTAACCTCCACGTGGAACATCGACGTCTATTTTCGCGCCTTTGTAACAAATAATAAAATTATTAGTCTTCGAAATATCCAAAACAAACATTTCCGTCTGCGATTCGAAGCTTCGCCGGAGGAATAATCGACGGCGTGGAGACGTTTCCCTGAGGGTGATGGAGGTCCACGGCTCCGGCTTCCGGCGAATTCTGCTGTTGGCGTTGTGCGTCTCCGGAATCTGGTCCGCCTACATCTACCAAGGCGTTCTTCAGGAAACTCTGTGAGTAAAAATTCTCTACAGAGGATCGTTCGTTTCTCGTCGATCGTCATTGCTCGATTCGACTTGTTTGTTGCTAATTTTGTATCATGTTAGTCGTCTGCATTACGATCGCCTCTGCAATTGCTATAGATAGATTGATGCAGTAGTCTGTTCTTAATCCGTATTGCAAATACACTTTGTATTGGAAATTGACTTGTGATTTCTAGAGAATATAGCTGCAGAAACTTGTCATCGACTTGTGATCGCGATCACTATCTGTATTCAAAATCTGTGGTTGGAGTTTAAAGTGATATAGATTCAGAAGCTTGTTATCGTCTTCACACCAACAAGGATTGGTTTATGATTAAAACTCTTGGATTACCTAGTAGGAGGAGTCTAGAGATTGGGAGAGATCTTCTTTCCAAATGAGAGTTAATTTAACATATTCTAGGCCTTACCTTACAGTAAACTTGTTCTTGGTCCATGGACTAAGTTAAATTCGTGTTTTTGATTAGGTCCACGAAGAGATTCGGTCCAGATGAGAAGAGGTTCGAGCACCTCGCATTCTTGAACTTGGCTCAGAGTGTAGTCTGCTTGGTCTGGTCTTATATCAGTGAGCATTTGTTTGATACCATCTCTCTCTTTTTTATCATGGAATACATACAAAATGGAGCTGAAATATCTTCGTATGAAATCTGATTTTTGGTCCAGTGATTAAGCTCTGGTCAAACACTGGTAACGGTGGTGCACCATGGTGGACGTATTGGAGTGCCGGCATTACTAATACCATTGGTCCTGCCATGGGGATTGAAGCCTTAAAGTATATCAGTTATCCCGCTCAGGTAACTTTTCACCTGATCAGTAATACTCAGATTATTGATTTTTAACTACTTCTTAGGGCAAAGCGTTTGGTTGAGTTTATGATCTTTGTTTCGCGCAGGTCCTGGCAAAATCTTCAAAAATGATTCCAGGTAAGGTATCTCTCTATCTATAGTTTCCAAACTGTAATCCACTATTATCTCCAAAAGATCATTATGAAACTCAGTCTCTTGTCAAGGTCTCTCTGTTTAGCTTATTTGTGTGTTTACATGCAGTTATGCTGATGGGAACTTTGGTTTACGGAATAAGATATACTTTCCCTGAATACATTTGCACCTTTCTTGTTGCGGGAGGAGTAGCTGTATTTGCTCTTCTTAAGGTATGTAAATCTGCTCATCGAAAAAACTTTGATCACCGCATATTCTTAAGCATTTGATATTATTTTGCTTCTTTCCAGACAAGCTCTAAGACAATTAGCAAGCTAGCACATCCAAATGCACCCCTCGGCTACGCACTTTGCTTCTTAAACCTCGCCTTTGACGGATTCACAAACGCCACCCAAGACTCCATTGCCTCAAGGTACCCGAAAACCGAAGCTTGGGACATAATGCTGGGAATGAATCTATGGGGCACAATATACAACATGGTCTACATGTTTGGATTACCACAAGGGATGGGGTTCGAAGCTTATAAGTTCTGTAAACAACACCCGGAAGCTGCATGGGACATTCTTAAGTACTGTCTATGCGGTGCGGTGGGACAAAACTTCATATTTATGACAATAAGTAACTTCGGGTCACTAGCTAACACGACCATAACGACGACAAGGAAGTTTGTTAGCATAGTTGTGTCATCGGTAATGAGCGGGAATCCATTGTCGTTGAAGCAATGGGGATGCGTTTCGATGGTGTTTGGTGGTTTGTCTTATCAGATTTTCCTAAAGTGGAGCAAGTCGAAAAGAGTGGAGAAGAAGCAAAAGAGTTGAACAAAGAGCCAAACACACAAAATGTGCATGGCTCTGTTTCCTTTTCTCATATCTCTAAACATTTTTTTTAGATTCTTCTTATAGTTGTTTATGTTTAGTCAACCGAAACATCTTAAAGAATCGCAAACCAGATTAGTTAACTGTAAAACTAGTGATTAGCAGAGTAGTAATATTAATGTTTATTCAAATATTTATGATAATCGTTTTCGTGATACGATATTTACTATTCAACACAGATCACTGATTTGGGTTTTGTTGTTAACCAGACTAAAAAGGACGTTCTTGGTCGGTTCGACCAGTATGGTTTCTAAATAAGAGCGGTTGAAAGTTTCAAACTGAAAAAGGTAGAAAGGTGATGATTACGTTTTGTCTTCCACTAACACACATTTATACTTAAACTCTTGCAATTTTAAAGAGAAACAAATTCAGATCCAACTAAGAACCCTCTTCATTTTGAAGTTTTGTCTCTGCAACTACATACAGCCACCGAAGAAGGAGAAGAACATGAACCCATAGCAGGTAAGTTTATTAAAAAACAATAATAAAAGATACTTCTATATATTTCACACCAAAATCAAATCATTTCCAATCTCTTTACAAATCATCTGAATCTTCTGAGAGGGAAACAAAGGGGAAATAAAAAAAAAATATTTTTCTGTTTTCTTCTTCTCACACCTATGAGAAGTTACTACAGAAAGAAAATGGGTTGAAAGCAAAGTTTTTTCTTCTTCTTCTTCTTCTTCTTCTCCAAAACCTTATGACAGTCTTGGCTTTATCTTTTCTTCTTCTGTCTGTTTTCTAATCATTACAGTATATAGAAAGGCGACGTGCCTCTCTGAAGTTGTCACTATATAGGGTTCTGTACAGAGAATCAAGAACACAACAAATCAAGAATTCATGGGGGGGGGGAAGGCAAAGACCCAGATTATGTATTTGGGTTGACCCTAAAAGAGGGGTGACAAACGAAAGAATCTTTCTTTTTTTCTTAGACAAGAAACACTCATACTTGAAGGCCTTTTTTATGAATGGCTTCAAGTATGATATATGATGATAAAATGAAACTCTCCTAATGAGTTGAAAGCTGAGTATCTGAGAGAGAAACTCAGTTACTGAGATTGGTCTAGACTTAGAAATGTTACCTTTAACATTCTATAGATTATAGACCACTGAGGAAGAAAAAAATAATGCAGATCATGGCACGCCCGCTTCACTAAAACTTTCCAGGCCGATATGGCTGCAACCCTATGAAGAAAAATCTAAACAAAAATAGGGATGAAATGCAAGTTATGTCCAGCTCCATGAGGACACAACCGCGGTTTTAGGGACGGCTTTTTTGTGGTTTGGTTTGGTTTACAAACTATCAAGAAGGACTCTTTTGCAAGGAGGTGGTTGTGAAGGATTAGCACTCGGACATGTATATGGGGACTCCACACCGAGTGTTTTTAGCAGAAAGCTCCTCTCCTGCAAAGAAAGATCAGTTAGTTTCATTTCTATAAAACTATACCTGAGAATTTTCAGACAGTTCGTGTAAGTTTACTTACACTCTCAGAGAATTGAGGGCTTGGGATGCCTGCGGCAAGAGATCTGAACAACGGAGTGACTTGAACAGGCGACTTAAACTCTTCTTCACTAGACATAGGCACAATCTCATCAGTATTCTTTAGGACATCATGACAAGTTGACAGTAAATCCACTTTTTCTGCAGTTGCATCAGACACAATCCCTTTATCCTGTAGTAACTCCACGCTATTTTGCTTCTGCGATATTGTCTGAGTGTCAGATATTAGTAGTTGTTGTTGGGTCTTATCACCAGAAGGGTACGGCATTACTGTTGATCCTGAGCTATTTTCAGAGCTTGCTGGTGAATCATGGAGATCAGGTTGCCTACAAGTGGACATTAAATGTTGAGAAAACAACTTAGGTGTAGTAAAACCACAACCATTTGCACATAAAAAATATGTCTTTGTCAGAACCTCCAAGATGCTTGACTATCTTCATTACTACTCCTCAAGTCTTCAACAAGATCCTTGAACTCCTCAAGTTGGAAATCCATCTCCGGAAGTCCATAACGGAATATATCATTCTCTTTGCTTTTATTCAAGAAATCCTGCAGGACCTGCAACATTAGTAGCAACAACAAGTCAACAACACTTTTGTTTATACAGCCTCTTGAAAAGTGTTTGTCTAATCACAATCAAAACCGCATAGTTACCTTCCATGCATTCTCCATGCTTTGTTCAGTGTTGTCTGAATTAACTTTCTGGGCCAATGAACTGAGAAGCTCGGCTTGTTGCATCAAATTTGTTACCTTTGGATCGTCCTTCTTAAGAAACACATCTTGGTTTCCTTTTTGCTCACCTATTTACCGAGAAAACCCACAACTAACTCACTATGTTGCATCTTTTGACTAATGCCTGTCATTACAGGATAAGCAACAAAAAGAAGAGATTTGCGCAGAGTTGTTTACCGTCAACACTGTCTGTTTGATTCTGCTCCTCCGTGCTATCGACACTTGTGGCATTGTGGGGTAGTACGGAAAATGGAGGTCTAACCTGCTGATGATTCACACCTGAATGAACCTTTATATGTGATCTATCCCCATAGCTAGTGATCTCTTTAAGGTCTGGAACGTGGCTTCTCCTGAAATAAAGCACACGGTCAATCCACGTTTCAAAGGTTTCTTCTTTGAATCCAAAAGAGAAACCAAAACAAGTTTCTCACCTCGTTTTCTTAGCAAGAGGAGATTCACTTTCGACTTTGAGGGGTGTAGTGATACCATCTGGGAACAACATTCTCTTGTTGTTGGAGTTCACAGAAGAAACAATACTATTCTCTTTAGCCATGGCTTCATACTTAGCTCTCTTCTTGCACAGTGTTGTGAACCTGTTCTTCACCGCATTATCGGTTCTACACAAAAGAACATGTTACATTCATTTCCATAACTTCACACACCATAAAACTCTTATTTTATGTTGTATAAAATATACATTACCTGCCTGAGACCACTTTTGCTATCTCAGTCCATCTGTTCCCAAACAATCTCTGTGCCTATAAAACCAAACACATAGAAGAAGATCAGACACAAAATTCTAGAATTCTATGTGATTAAAAGAAAGATGTGTCTTGTGTCTAACTAACCTCACACAAAAGTGTATCTTCTTCAGGGGTCCAACCACCTCTCTTGAAATCAGAGTTTAAGTATGTATACCATCTGCAAAACCAAAATATATCCATGATCGGATTGAAGAAAAAACAAAACACCAGAAACAATCATCTTGATTTTGATCAGACCTTCTTCTACACTGCCTTGTGCTCTTATCAGTGAACTTGGAAGCAATGATCGCCCAACTGAGAAACCAATCAACACAACATCAGAATCAATAGAACAGAAAACTTTGCTGTGTAAGAAAGAGAAGAGACTAACTTTTGAGTTCCATGTAAACTGATTTGCTGTCTGAGAATATCATCCTCCTGCAAAACTCAAAGCAAAACCCATCTCAGAGACTATCCAGAGCAATGAAACAGAGATTCATTGTTATGTATATATAGAGAGAGAGAAGGAGACCTGTTGTGACCAAGTAACAAAATGACGCTCCTTCTTTTTGGAATCATCTTCGTTATTAACAACGATCTTATTCTTCTTCGTCTTCTTCGTTGTCTCTTCCATTGAATATAATTTTTCTCTCTCTCTCTCTGACGCTCTCCTCTGTTAATATTCTTTGTCTAATGTTATTATCTTCGACGCTCCTTCTCCCTTTATTATAAAAACCCAATACAAATCTCTCTATCCCACACAGACGAGACGACCCCTCCAACTTTTTGTTTTCTTATCTGGAAAAATAAAAATCCAAAACTTTTTTCCAGGAAAAAAACAAAAAAATAATAAAACTCACTTTGGAAAAGAACTCATTTTCATCACTAGTGCTTTTAAAACCTCTCACAGAATCGTCTGGATTTGTAAGTTTTTGATTTCACAACGGTTGAGTTTCAAAGAAAAACTAAAAGGGTATTTATTTTTTTAGAGGAGGAATAAAGAAAACAACAAAAGTTGAGATTTTTTCCCTAAATTGAAATATAAAAGAATCACCTTTTTATTTTTTGGTGGATTCATGAATCATGAACAAACATTTGTTTCGAATAGTAAGCTCTTACTGTTATTTGGAAACAAATGAAAATTGAACTCAATACTCT
Source organism: Sinapis alba (assembly GCA_012274485.2). Taxonomy (NCBI): domain Eukaryota; kingdom Viridiplantae; phylum Streptophyta; class Magnoliopsida; order Brassicales; family Brassicaceae; genus Sinapis; species Sinapis alba. The sequence goes on from MU107982.1 coordinate 20,784, forward strand.
CTCTCTGTCACATGACTCCTCTTTTTGAACTCTCGTCTCTCTCTCTCTAGATTATATTTTCAATTATTTTGGAAATTTAATGAAAATAAATAAAATTTTATAAAAGAAAAGAAAAGAAAGGGGCAACGTCTATGGATGGGTTTAGTGCGCGGGTATGAAGGGAAGTTTGAAAATTAACGCTGAAATCCATGTGTCTCCCCATTATATGTTTTTGTTTATTTTAACGACTTTATTTTTCTTTATTTCGACTTTTTATTATTATTATTATTATGAACATTTCATTCCAAAATCCCTTCAAAGGGCATCAGTAGCAGATTACAAGCAGTCAATTGGCGTATTAGTTTAAGGTGGAGTATTATTTTTCTTTATATCGACTTGTTTTTTTATTTATAATTATAAGGTATCAGTATTTCTTCTTCTTCGTTTTTTTTGAAACTATTAGTATTTCTTCTTAACTAAGGTATTAGTATAATTTCATGATTTATATATGAATATAGATACAAGAAAGTTTGATACATTCAAAACTTGCCTTAAGTTACACACAAACGAACGTGGTGATTTTATATCACGGCAATTTTTCTATAGTAGTTTGTGGGAGAATATGATTACTTTTATGGTTTTCTAATTGTTTTAAATTACAAAAGTAATATTTCAAAGTGTTTGCATTTGAATAGTGCACATGCTTTGATTCGTAATCTTCAAGCGATAAATTAATCTTTTGGTGATACAAGTATTTAGTTTGAGATATAAACTGATGAGGGACAGAGTTTTACATGACTCCAACTAGAACGTTAGCAAGTAGCAACCATTGGTTTTGGTTTTCAAATTCTTATATGTCATTCCAAACCGTTTACTTTAAACAGTTCAAAAGAATGAATGTAAACATATTTTCTTAAATCGGACTTATATGTACTTTACTATGTGTAATCACATGTGATAAGATAAATTAATCTCATTTTTGGTTAAAACGTAAAAGTTAAAACTAAATAATTAGTTGGGATCAGTTAGTTCAAACTTTGACCAGAAGGGTTGAGGAGGTACACGCACGTGAGACCTGAGCGCGTCATGTTTGGAAATTAACGACTAATTTATAAACAGCGAAGCACTCTGACAAATCACTTATTAACGGCTTACTGAATTACTATAATCATGCGTATACTATAGAGTCTATGGACTTCTGGTCCGAAGTGTGTTTGTAAGTTTAGGAGTTAGGACAGTACAAATTTAGGTTGTGTTTTAAGATTGTCTTAAAGAAACTACAATTTGACGTACAAATTAGGATTATATCACTATATGTGATATGAATTTTAGGAGAGGGTATATAAAGCCTTTGTAATCTACTTGAGACAAAGTAAAAAATATTGACTTCGTAGGGTCGGATGTACCGTATGAGATACACTTTATAATCAATCATATATTTAGTTTAAAAAAAAATATTTAGTTTAATTATACTCTAGCTTATTCCATTCTATTTTTGTATTCTACTACAAAATGGTAGATACAAATTCATTTAAATGGTGGTGGGATGATGATGCATGTAACGTGGGACATATTGAACAAACTTGTCGTCCTATATCATATAGTCTATATGTATATGAAACGAAGCATGCGTACATATGTGTTTGTTTCTTCTTCAAACTCATGTCATGTGTATGTGCATATGTATATTAATTAGTAATTTAGATTATTTGACCAAAATAAAATAAAATAATAATAATATAAATCAACCAAAACGTATAGTCTGTAGAAAATAAGAATCGTTTTTAATACATGAATACATAATATACCATTGATTACTATTGTGTAACAACAATAGTTTAAGTTCTAATGCGGCATTTTTAACATATGATTAAAATGTTAAATCGAAAAGACAGATAGATGCAATGGAAGTAAAAAGGTCGGTGCAATGAGAAAGGCCCACAAGCAGCCACAAGAAGGCCGACTCTGTGATAAATAATGGAACCCAATGCAAAAGTTCACTCCTTTCTCCTCTCGTTTTGTCACAATTTTATACACTAAAGTTTTCGTTTTTTCTTTCTTTTCTATCTGCCAACAAAGTTGTACTCTTTATAATATTCGCTCACTTTTAATATAGTTTCTTTTCTACTTAAAAAACTTTTATATAAACGAATTTAGTTTCACGTGATTAAAAATCGGATGTTAATTTTGCTATTGTATTAGTTTCTCTCCTCTACTTTTTCTTTTGTCAACAATCCCACACACTAAATCTTGCATCTTGGTTACAAGCAACACAAAGTCAGGAATACAGAGAATACTTCATCTTCTGGCTGAGAGATTCAATGTAAAGATTCATAAGACCCCAACTAATTCTATGTACAGAGAATACTTCATCTTTTGTCAACAATCCCACACATTAATTCATCTGAATAAACGGAAATATATATTGGATGTTCTGCACAAGTATGATATGTCCAATGTAAGACAAGTAACCACACCCATGGCATCTCCGGAACAACTCTCTCGAATCATAAGAAATTTCGTTAACTCATAGGTAACTAATATTAGAATTACTTTACCAACTCCATTTTGAGGGAACATATTAGAAATACAGTCAATATATCGAATTTTATATTTTAGAAAACCTCAATTATGAACTTAACATTAAGTTTCTGTATATAAAACCCTTTGCACTATACATAAAGGTATATGCAAACACAGTATTTACAACTAATGCAAATTTTTTGATCCTCTCACAAAACTAAATCCACGCAACAATCCATAATCAATCTACAAAACATCAATTTGACAGTTAGGAATGTGGATAGATTATTTTCTATTATGTGTTAAAAACTATCAGCTGAGTATATATTTAGCATATATATATTGTATGCTAATTATAGAATAGTTAGGTTTATTTTATTTTATTTTGTAAATAATCATTTTGGAGTTTTTTTTTATATTTGAATATATAAAATGCATAACAAAAATAAGAACTATTTTATAAAACCTGACTTATAAAACCAATCAATTGTTAATTTCCATTATCTGTTTATTATTTAACATTTATTTATTAAATAATAAAATAGAATAAAAAGATGAAGAGAAAAAGGATTCCCTCCATAACATGGGTCGTTCTCAATTCTTTATGCCACAAAAGTTTGTCATATTGTGGCTTTTGGGCTCTACTTCGAAAGAGAGTGAACATTTATCTCCCATCACTTGTACATAATATTCTCACGAGATCAATAATTTGCAGCTTCCTATCTCCTAAACCTATAATGCAAATTTAACAACACCAAGTACACATAAACAGTACTCTCATGATTTCATGTACTTGGTTTTTTTTTTCTTGGCGTAAATGATATTGGAATAGAAGCTAAGAATTTTACAAAAATGAATTGGCAATGAACGTATCATCCTCAATATCGTGTATAAATATATTTATCACATATTTCATGATTGTAATGGATTTCATATTGATGATAGAAGATGTAAGATGAAATTGGAAATATGGAAAGAGATTGATTTTTTTTTTCCAAGGCGATGGCCAACTCTTATGGACTTTGCAGCAAATAATTTTTGACTAACTAAACCTTGACACTATAACCAATTAGGGTTGGACATCTATAGCTGTTTTCTAAAGAGTTCCATTCTCATCCCCATAAAAAAGCAACACTGTTTATGTATGGTCTACTACTTAGCATGCTTATCAAAGTAAAAGGAAGAAAAGAATGAACGTTGAGTCCACATTTTATTGATATTTATATAATCATAATATTTTGGAAATGAAAAATAGAGCACATAACCTTTTTTTTTTGCGACAGGGAAAAATATAGTTTTGATACTTTTTTGGTCCACAGTTTAAACAATCATTGTAAGATACCAACATCATGATATACGTCATATATGTATATATATATATATATATATATATATATATATATATATATATTGTTTCTTTAGTTATATGCGAGATTTGTCACTAAAACCATTAGATTATAATACATTGTAACCGGTGGCTTTTATTTATTTTAAAGAGTATGGAACTAATTCTTTGCAGTGTTATATACACAAATATAAAGTTAGAAAATATAAGAAATAGAATAGGTGATTCACATTGTTTTCATTAGAACTTTAGCTCTCATATATTGAAAATATATATTTGGATAACCACTTTCTACTATTCTATTGGTTTGAACGAGGACGTGGTGATGGTGGCGAAATGAATTGTGTAAAACCGATTATCTTAAAAATTATTAAAAAGCTTAATCCATAGATGTAAATGATTAGTTATTTAACAGAACTATTGTTAAGTGGTAATTGATGGGTTTTATTGTTGAATGAATGGACCAATTTCCAAAAGAGATTTATAGTTTATTCATTTGTTATATTAATAGAGTGAGAGGTGTATATCTTTTCCTACTTTCATCCTCTTTACATGAGCTCATCATGCCAAGTAGAGCGGCCTCAACCCCAATCAGTTCCAACCACTTGTCGTCGTGTTATACTCTATTCCCACTTGAGTTCTCGCGACCCTGCACACATATAAAGTTAAAAATATAAACAAAAAATATTGCAATTCAAAAGAAATTTGCAAAGTTGATTAATCAATACATATCTTATTTTTATTTTCAAGAGGAGGTTTCTAATTTAAAATATTTACATACAATTCTTTTTGTTTATAATACACATTTATCATTTATGAATTGAGATGCTAAGTAAACCTTTAAATAACATTAACACAAATCATTAATTTATATACAACGACGTGACAATTATCTTCTTTTTTTTTAACAGGACGTAACAATTATCTTTACCTGTCTGTTGAATATGTGGCCACATAGTGATTTAATGAAAACCAATCACAATACGGTGAATCATATATTGAAAGCATATGGTATTGGATGATTATGATCAGTTTCCACTTGTTATTACGATTATCATATATTGTAGCCCAAATGATCACCTATATCGTGAGAAACGTGAAACTTTATAAGTTTAGAAACTTTCCTCTGATACAATAAGAAGGTGGCTATAAATATTATTATAATCATATCCCATTAATTACTATATATACTAGGATTCTGTGTTTATATATACTCTATCCGTTTTTAATGCGTGAAGTTTTAGAGAAAACAATTTTGTTCTAAATTGTATGATATTATTAATTTCCATGTAGAAATTTATTTATTTTATGTTATATGACCATTTTTATTATGTTATATGATCATTTATATAATGTATTTTCGAAATTTAATTTTAAAATTAAAATTTTTCTTTAAAATTATTATTTACAATTTTAAATATTAATTAAAAAATCTTAAACCTCACTTCTCAAATCTTAATCATAAATCTAAATTAGTTAATTTTAAGAATACAAATATATTTTTACATCTTAATGAAATATTTTGGTCACTTTAACTCTTGTATGCTATATTTATGATTAAAAGAAATTAGTGTTATCTTAGAATTTTTTTCTTAAAATAATATTATGAATCATGATTTTTAAAAAAAAATGTTAAACCAAAAACTTCTATTTACATCTAACAGTTACCTCGGAGTTGGAGTGGAATACACATATATAGTTAGGTTATAATTGACATGTAGACAAGACGATGCTTATGGATAAATGTTAAAGCAAAATGTTTTCTACAAGAAATTAACCAAAAGAATGTTTTTCGATCGTACTTTCTAATAAAATTTGATATCTTTTGACCAAAAGTATTAAAAGAATTTTATATACACTTTTGTCTACTGCAGAAGGTTATGCTATTGATTTGTATTAGGGCGCTCCCTTATCATCATGAGTTTTGTCTTTTGTTTTCCAAAACCCCTTCATCATACAAAGTTAACCCAAAAATAAAGACCACACTGAAAAGAAAATCATGTAACTAAAAATCTATATATTAGGAAAGTAACCCTTTTATTTAATTTAAAATATATTATAACTATTCACGAGCAAAACTAAATAACTTGTATAACATACTAACAATATTGTAGCATGAAAAAAAAAAGAAGATAAGAAGATAAATCGAAATTTTACCAAATAGAAAAAGATAATTCGAAATTTATAAATATCTGTCCCACGTGGGCAAAGAAAAGAACTTGATCATTCTAAAATCTGATTAGAGATGTAAAAATGATTTCTAGATGTTGTTGAATTGCTTGGGATTCCTACAACCGTGTGGGCACCTCGCTTTAGAAACTTGAACCCGACTTTTGTAAAACCCTAACTTTTTTTTTTTTCGTTTATTTTCTATTCTTAATTTTACTAATATGTCTTTTTAAATATATTCTTTCGTGCACGCTCTCTCTATGCTCACAAGCTTATAGGTATCCGATGCCTATCTTAATCTTAGTATTGCTTGATTAACTTTCTTTTAATTGGGCCTTAATCATCATAATTACAGATCCAACTATTATATATTTTGCTATGATTCAAATTGTAGTGCTAATGGGCCTTAATTCTTTACGCCCTGGCCCAATTCCAATTGCTTGCCAAGCCCACAACCCAATAACAGAACCTGCGAAAAGAGAAAAGACGTTAGTGACGGTTAGTCAAATTACTAAGGCAATTAGGAAAAGGAAAACTAAAGTCGGTAGTTGAGATTATAAATAGAGAAGCTGGTCAAGACTTTAGAAGCATCCGAAACACTAGACCAAAGAGAGAGAGCTAAAGAGAGATCAGGGTAAAGAAGAAACTTAGGGCAAGGGACATTGTTCGAGTCATGTCGCTTCGGGATAGAGTTTCTTTGATCTTTCTTATTCTTTGTTGTGTCTTCCCGTTGAGCGCTTAGAGCGTTTGTGTAAACCCTTTGATTGATAGTGAAAGTTGTGGGAGACGGTTCCCACCCGAGACGTACCGGTTCGAGGCCGGGAACTCGGTGATCAAATTCTTTGTGTCAAGTAATTAAGCAATCTAACGATCCATAATTCCTAACAAGTGGTATCAGAGCAATCCAGGTTTTGATTGCGGGCGTAAAAGAGATCACATCGTCGAAACAGAATCGCAGCGAAGAAGGATAAAGCTACCTATATGTTCTTCAAGGAAAGTGTGAATCTATAGTCTTCAAGGTGATCGTCTTCTTGTTTGAATCTTCTGTTTGTTTACCTGTTGCAAAAGGTTAAACAAATCAGTTAGATTATGGAGCCAGCACAGAGAGAGTTGCGGTTGAAAGATCAAAGGGCCACACAGTTTTGGCTAAGGGAAGAACAAGCGTCGAAGCAATAACATCATCTCAAGGGAGTTGAACAAGGTCGGTATCGAAAGTCTTTCTAACAAGGTTGAAAGTTAGGCGGCGGGTTCCATTACTCATGGCGGTACAAAGTGTGTTCAAGGATCTATAGAAACAAGAGTTGTTTCAAGAGATTTTTAGATCAAGGTGGAGATGACGTTAACGCTTCAAGAAAGATGGTAGTGTCTCGTGATCGTTGGTGTTTCAGGAAACGTCAAAAGAAATTGACGAAGATGATCAAGGTTTCCAGGAAGATCATCAAGGAGCTATATTTCAGAAGATATCTTGCAAGAGACTGCATGTTCTGAGTGAATTATTTCCCAAAAGTTATCTCGCAATTAAATATACAATGGGTTTTGTGTCGATAGTCTTTCTAACACGGGAGTTAGACGGCGTGTCCTATTTTTCGTAAATGGCGGTACAAGATATGTATATGTTAGCATTGCTGGAGGGGATGTCAAAGTTCAGTGACGTCTATTGAGGTGGGGACTAATGTGTATTAGTCTATGTTTTTCACTCTTAAAGAACGTGAGAAAGAATCGAAGATATTTGAAAGCAATATTATTTAGAATATAGCAAAGATGAATGCATAAGTAAAAACATGCATGGAGAGTAAGAGACAAGTTCGGTTATACTTGTTGGCATCACAAAAGGAGAACTGAAGAAGTTCTCTAAGAACGACAAGGAAACTAAACTCACGTGAGGAAGCAAATTGATGGATCAGGAGTTCTGATGATTGGTCCAAAGGTGTTGTGATGCGGGCATCAAAGCATTGATGTGTTAGCAATACAAACAATAAGTATTGCGTGGGTTGATTTTTCAGCTAGAGAATGGTATCATCGGGTCTAGAAGTAAGATCAAGGAGAGATGTTACAAAGAGAAGTGTCAAGAACGTCACCGGAGCAGTTGGCGTGAGACAAGTTAAAAGGAAACTAGCAGTGAGTTTCAAGACTGTTAGAAAGGGTCTGTCTAAACAAGAAGTTTGGATTAAGGATTGTGTCGAAAGTCTATCTAGCAGGTTAGTTTGATGGCGTGTTCTGTTCGGGATAACAGCGGTACAAAGAGGAATCCACGACTATGTTGTTTAAGGCACAAGGGTATTGAATCAGGGATTGCTTTAATATTTAAAGCATGTATGGTTCTGTTTAATGCAACAGATTCAAGGAAGAGTTTGATTCTAAGATCAAGTGCACATGATAAGAATCAAAAGGATATCAAAGGGAATCAAGTTGCAAGGGTACAAAGGATTTACTTAATCACTATAACAGACTCATTGGCTTAAAGGCAGTCATGAATGAGGTTCAGTGATAAATAGTTTGATAAGGAAATCAAACAAGGTTTCTCAAAATCTCAGAAGTATGGTGAGTGAGAAGGTTACCTGCCACAATTACGAAGCTATGGTGAAGAGATATTGGCTTCAGGTGGAGTAGCTACAGAAAAAGCAAAAGAAATTGCTTCAGGTGGAGTAGCTGCAGGAAATCAAAGACACCAAGATAGAGTTTCATAAGAGTGTCAAAGATTGGAAGAGACAATACATGAGAAGATGCAGGTCAAGAAAAATGGTTTACCAGGATCATCGGTGTAGCAGGGAAGTGAGTGTTGCAGACGCTGCAGGAAGATGAAACAATGACGTTTCAGAAAAGAAAAGAAAAAGGGAACTGATTAATTCATATTTCATGTGGTGGAGCTCACAGGAAAAGCAGCAAAGACAAATGGTTTTATAGGTGATGATGTGAGAAGAAACATGAAACTTAAGGATAGAATTTCAGCTCGTTTTTCATCATTCTCAAAAGACAGCAAGCATGAGATCACTCAGGTTAAAGAGTGTTACCTGCTATCACTAGAGCAGAGGAGGAGACGCAGAGCATCCTCGAAGCAGCTGTGAAAGAATTTCGAAAGAGAGAGTTCGAGATTAAATGAGAATTACATAAGGCTAGCATCAAGGATTGATGCAGAGGTTCAGGGAAGTTGTAATCTCAAAAGGTACGAGCTCTAGTCATCGGGATAAGGAGATTGACTAAAAGGGAAAGTGTACTTGAGATTACAGTAGGTAAAGGCGTCAAAACATGATGCCGGAAGATGCAAAGACTCAAGTTGAAGTTGCATCAAGTTATGTTCACTATCAAGGGAATAATCAAAGGGTTAAGGCCAAAGTCAAGTATTACTTACTCTTAATGGCGAAGAGAAGTGGTCGAAAGTTGCAGTAGCTCTGGTGAAGCAGCTCCAGGTGGAGTAATGGCAACAAGGGAACCGCAGGGAGATGCAGAGGAGGACGTGACGAGAAATGTCACTGTTGATGGCTCCGGTCTCATTAGAGAAATTTCCGAAGGTCGTCACTGTCAAGTAAATGAAAGTTCAGGATTTTTCAACTTCTAATAGAGGCAAATCAAAGATCTCTTACAAGTAAAATCAAGCATCAGAGAAGTCTTACCGGAAACTGCAGAACTCCGGCGAGATTGATCAGCTTGATTCAGACAAAACAAGATCCATATTACCGAAGAATCGTAATCTTCGGTATGGAGGGTGGGTCTTGTGCAGTGGGGAACCATCAACGGTCGCACAATGATGGTTATGAGCAAGATGAAGTCTTTGGAAGTTGAATCGGTTCACGTCAGTTGGAACACGAGCCTTAGGACTGAAGATCAATGACTGTCCACGAGCTATGGGAGCTTTCATATGAAACAGTGAAACAAGGTTCATCGCCATAGTTACAGAGGTGTGATGGTGTGAACAGGGAAGCAGATTAATAGAAGGAGAGAGATGCTGGCCTTCTTGAGAACTTGACCATGGAAAATCACCATGGTTGAAAAGAAATCATGTCGTTGATTTTCAACGAAGAAGAAGAAGGTAGGTGAGAAAGAATAAAGCCCAAGGTGGAGTTTGTAGTGCTAATGGGCCTTAATTCTTTACGCCCTGGCCCAATTCCAATTGCTTGCCAAGCCCACAACCCAATAACAGAACCTGCGAAAAGAGAAAAGACGTTAGTGACGGTTAGTCAAATTACTAAGGCAATTAGGAAAAGGAAAACTAAAGTCGGTAGTTGAGATTATAAATAGAGAAGCTGGTCAAGACTTTAGAAGCATCCGAAACACTAGACCAAAGAGAGAGAGCTAAAGAGAGATCAGGGTAAAGAAGAAACTTAGGGCAAGGGACATTGTTCGAGTCATGTCGCTTCGGGATAGAGTTTCTTTGATCTTTCTTATTCTTTGTTGTGTCTTCCCGTTGAGCGCTTAGAGCGTTTGTGTAAACCCTTTGATTGATAGTGAAAGTTGTGGGAGACGGTTCCCACCCGAGACGTACCGGTTCGAGGCCGGGAACTCGGTGATCAAATTCTTTGTGTCAAGTAATTAAGCAATCTAACGATCCATAATTCCTAACACAAATGACTAGTGAGTACTGTCTTCTATATGGTTTTAAATATATATACATAATATAAAAATGTCATTGGTTTTGGACCAAAATCAGACTGTACATGTAGACCAATAGCTGTCAGAACACCATTAATGGGGTTTTTTAAGAGGGTCTCTTACACTGTTCGCGGATCCCATTGACACATTGGGCTCGTGAACAGTGCAAGAGACGATTCCTAAAACTCTTAAATAAGAACCGTCTCTTGCACTATTCGCGGGCCCCACTGACACGTATCGGCCCATAATTAATTTGATTTTTTTTTTTTTAAAGATATCCAAGTGGATTTTACCGTTAAAGATGCTCTCATGTAATTTAAGTTCGCATTGATCAATAAAAGCATGTCTAATGAGAATTAATATATGATAAATTCACTAAAATACCATCAACTAATTTAATGTTTTCAATAACTTTTATATTGAGTATAACATAATTTGATAATCATAAAGAAAAATTAGCATTGGTTTCAAAGTTTCTTTCAAACTACTATTATTTTGGGAGTTTTTTAAATAATTTCAATGTAAAAATCTTAATGAATTAAGAAAGACAAAAAAAAACAGAATTATTTATACAACATAAGTGTATAGTTTAGGTTAGTTGTCACTTGTCAGTGTTGACCATTTGACCAAACAGATTTTTTGTTTGTTTTCCTTAACATAGACCGTCTGGCCAAAGAGTTGAGCCGGTAGTTAAATGTCGAATCAAAAGGAAACACTATGGTTTTGTCCAAAAAAAAAAAGAAGGGAAACGCTATGGTATCCATTATCTTCTTTTTTATGTTATAAATAAATATAATTAAAAAGTAAGATTGTTCAGATTCTTTCTTTTTCTTGCATAGAGAAATATATGAACCCATTATCAAAATTGAAGTTAACTTTATCCACATTGCGCAAGATGTACGAATGTGTACATGGCGGCATGGATATATGTACTTATGTATTTATAAAAAAGGGTATATGTAAGAAATTAAGTAATTGTACATACGTACGCAATGTGGCCATGCATGTGACTTAAAGCTTTAAACATGATAGTTCTGCAAATACTGCGTCTTTATCGAAAGTTGAGAGACCCTTTAATTTGTCTCCCTTTCTCTCATTATGCGCGAATGAACTAGTGGTAAACTGATATATAGGACTTCATCAATTAGATATATATGTGTGTGTGTTAAGTTTTTATATTAGAGATGATTAATTTGGTTTAGTGAAATGATCAGATTGTATAAAAATGAAAATAATAAGGAAATTTATGTGTTTATATAGATATATGTATACATATATCAATGTATGAACAAAGGAAATAGATTTTATCACGCAAAGACAAATGACACGTCACTGATTAATAAACATATCTTATAGTGTCATATAGTATTTGTAAAGAAAAGAATAATGGTCAATGTGAATGGAGAAGACTGCCTTAGATTTGGTGAGAATGTGTCAGGCATCAAAGCAAATGCTCACAATTAACCATAACAACCAAACTCTAGTTTTTATTAGGGCTGGGCACGGATCGGATATCCGGATTTTTGAAGGTATTTGTGATTTGCTTTGTATGTTACGGATATCTAATTTTTCGATTTGCTTTGCTTCGGAAAAATACGGATATCCTGAAAAACGGATATCCGGAAAATAAATAAATATTTGCGGATATTTACGAATACTTACGGATATCTCATCCGTCTTGATTTATACAAATAATCTTAAAAATTTGATACAAATTTATTTTGTAAAGTATTTGTTAAGCATAATATATAAAATAAAAATTAAAAGAAGTAGTGAATGTACATATTTTTGTAAGTTTTTTAAACTTAGTTAATAATCATAATAGCACAAAACTTAAGACAAAAATTATACTATGTTAGTTTTTTTTATGTAATACTTTTATATAAGTAATAATATAAATAAAATTTGTCAAATTATATGTTAAAATAATAATTATATAATTTTATACATTTAAAACTTTAAATATAATCAAGATATACATGTATTTATATATTGCCGGATCGGAGCGGATATCCGCTTCCCAAATTTTTAATATTTGTGATTTGCTTCGATTTTAACGGATATCGATTTTTAGTATTTGATTTGCTTCAAAAGTTTACGGATATTCAGAATTTTCGGATCGAATCGAAACGAATAACGAATCGAATCAAATTTAACGGATAAAATGCCTAGCCCTAGTTTTTATATAGATCTATCATTTATCTACTTACTTCTACTCATTTAGCAATTCTATCCGTAAATCCAGATTAAATTTGGAATCCAGTGGAGGTCTACTTCATCTTTACATGGTAAAACTTAAAAGACATGACTAGATGTAGACATAGTTAAAGTCTCATTAAGCTTTCGAAAATCTAAAAGAAAAAACTATAAAACATGGTCAACATGAAAGACATATAAACCTCTTTTCAATGGATTATTCAATTTTTTTTTTAAAGAATAATTATATCATAAAATCATGTTTTAATTACTCCAACAAAACTTTATTTTATAATAAAAACAGAGTAATAAACAAAAAATAAATGAATTACTTTATTTATAGAAAAAAACATTTTACTCTAATATAATCTAAAAAATAAAATAGAGTGAATGCTCTTTTACTATCATCGTCCGAATTTGAAACTAGTGTACAATGTTAGAGCATCTTTTTCAAATTCGGACGTCGATTTATTTAGTTTCAGTGGTGCATGACATATGAATATATATGATTGCTACAATGAATATAGAAAGAAGTTTGGATTGCGGTTTCATATAGATAATGTTTCATCCGGTTAGTTTAACTATTTTAAGTTGTTCTCATATGACTTAACTAAAAGATTGTGGAATATAAATAATATTTTTATATATAGCGTGAGGTCGTACTCATTTAATATGCAGAGGGCGTGACCCCAAAACTTGAAGGATGTGTTGGAGAGTAGGACCAAACAGTAACATAAATTAACAATTACTAATAGATTTATTTCTGAAAGATTTTATATCTTTAATTTTGGCTGTCACGTTATTGTCTTGTCATATACGACAGGATCATTAGTTGCAGAGTCTAGCAGGCATATGTTATGATATAAAATATTTCCGTATATATTTACAGCAGAATCAATTATATCCTCACTCTAACAATATGAGTAGCTAATGGGCTTAGAAAACTTAATTGACAATGGGCTATATAAGCCCATCCAAAACTTACGGATTTGTATAATTCGGGACTTTTGCAGACATCTGTAAACTCATAACCGTACCAAAAGATAAAAAACTTATTATTGATCCTTCTTTGTTTGAAAGATTAGCTCCTCCACGGATAATATAATGAAGATTCGAAGAACCGCAACTTTCTTTTGTTCAGGAACACTTCATTTCGAGCTGATAAGGTCATTGGAAAAGCCTTCGAGGAAGTGAACATTGATTGATAGCTCATCTGTCATCAAAATAAACAGAGATGGTTTGCAAAATACATTTTTGGAGTTTCTCATATATCATTTTTCTTTGGTTTATGTATCATCTTTAAATGTATATTTCACAATATATATAAAGAAGTCTATTTGAATTTACATCCTCCAAAGTAAAGCCAACTACGGTTCCTTGCACATAGACGAGAACATTATATGTATTGCATGTTAATTTTTTAAGATGCAAACCTTTTTTGGGCAAATATGTTATGATGTATTACCCTTTTTTTTGTTTTTTTTTTAACAGAATTTATAAAGAAAATCTAGTAACAGAAAGTAGAAAAAAACAGACTAAACAACACAAAATAATTAAACGAGAACACAACAACACAACACAAACAATTAAGATGCAAGCCTTAATTATTGGATACTTAATACATTTTCTTAAGAACATAAGAAAGTGAAAATCATAGTACTCTTTCGATTGCATGATCGATCAAAGATCAAACGGCAGTGACTGCAATTTTCATAGCAGCTTCGCAATGGCCTGGAAAGTTGCAGATGAAGAAGTTTTGTCCTTTAGACAAAGTTATACGATCTTTGCCTGAAGTGTATTTTCTAGCACCTCCAGGCGTTTTGCAATTGTTGTACCCTCCACTATCAACCACCACCACGTTGTGGATTCTCGGATTGTAGTTAAACACTGCCAAAAAAAATATATATTTTAGTAATTCAAATATATAGTTTACTATACGTCTCTTCCATATCATGTATAGGAATTTTTAATGTCCAAACACTATCAGGAAATTGTATTACAAAAGTAATTACACTTAAACTGTACAATACGCCAAAACACGATTTCGTTTGTGCATGGGGATAATAATATTGACCTAAAACCTTACTTGTGTAAATGCGTTTGATATATGAGTTTAATTAAATATATAAAGATTACGTACAACTCGTAACTATATATACGTTAACCACTGATAATAATAAACAGATTAACTTTTCACTAGTTATAAATATATAAAATCTGCAAACGTAATTGGTTGAAACATTTCTTCATGGGAAAACATTTTGAACTCATCACTCAAGGTTAAACCAAAATCCAAGTTATTTTAAAAGCCTTTTAGAAAAAAAAAAAAAAACAAGTTACTTTGTAAACATTTTCATTGTCTTCATAAAAAAAAAAACATTTTCATTGTCTTCCGACATTTCCAGTAGTTTATAGCTTTTGGATTAAACTTGAAAAGGTATGCACAGCAATATATACATCATATTCATGCATATACTATGATATACTAATAAATTGTTTGTCGCATGTCTTGCACAA
>MU107983.1:0-11371 GCA_012274485.2 Sinapis alba
TATCTTGGAAGCTTACTCCTACTGTGAAACTTCCAAGGAGCTGTGGGACACACTCAAGAAGGTGTATGGCAACCAGTCTAACATCAGTAGGGTGTTTGAAGTCAAGAGGGCTATCAACTCTCTAAGTCAAGAGGACACTGATTTTGATAAACACTTTGGGAAGTTCAGGTCCTTGTGGGCTGAGCTAGAGATGCTGAGGTTAGGAACAGTTGATCCGGATGTGCTTAATGAGAGGAGAGAACAAGACAAAGTCTTTGCCTTGCTATTCACTCTCAACCCTGGTTACAATGACTTGATCAAGCATATCCTAAGAGGTCATGAACTGCCATCTCTAGAAGAAGTGTGTGCTCAAATTCAAAAGGAGCAAGGATCTGTTGGCCTCTTTGGAAGAAAGGGAGAGCTCATCATGGCAAATCAAGCGGAAGGAGCAGAAAACACCCCCATCCGAACGAGTAGAGTCAATAGTTCAGCATTTAGGCTGTAAGAGAAGAAGGCGTGGCCAAAAAAGGGTTCTACAAACCAGAAGAGAAGAAGATTTGGGTGTGTGATCATTGCAAGAAGAAGGGCCATGGGAAGGACAAGTGCTGGATCCTCCACCCACCCCTTAAGCCTCAGAAATTCAGGACTCCTTATGCTGATGCAAGAGCTCATTTTTCTGGTGAAGGAAAGGCTTTAACCTTCAGTGAAGGATCAGCTGTAAGGACTGATCAAGATGAGACAATCAAGAGGTCAGACATTGCAGCCCTTATCAAGGTCCTCAAGGAGAACTCTGGTAACACACTTGGTATCTCTCTTAATGCATCTTACAAATCTCCCACTGCTCTAATTACTTCAATCAATGCATCTAGTAATGTTAAGCCTCTAGTTATAGACTCAGGAGCTTCTCACCACATGATTAGTGATGCTAGATTGATTAGTAATGTAGAGCCTGTTCTAGGCAATGTTATGATTGCAAATGGAGATAAAATTCCAATTAAAGGTGTAGGAACTCTCAAACTGTTTGATAAGGATACTCAAGCCTTCTATATGCCAACCTTTGCTTCAAATTTATTATCTGTCAAGAAAGCTTCTACTGACCTAAATTGTAATGTGATATTCAGTCCTAATGAAGTTGTGTTTCAGGATATTGAGACTCATAGGTTGATTGGCAAAGGTGTTACAAAGAAGGACTTGTACCTACTTGAAGATATCAAGACTGCTTCTAATTTGTCTACTGCTTTTAGTTCTATTCCTGCTTTAGAAAATGATGTACTATGGCATGCTAGGCTAGGCCATCCCCATTCTCGTGCACTGAAACTATTGCTACCAGATATTTCTTTTCAAAATGATGGCTGTGAGGCATGTATTCTTGGCAAACATTGCAAAACTGTCTTTCCTAAGTCATCTACTATCTATGAAAACTGCTTTGATCTTATACATTCTGATGTCTGGACTGCACCATGCATTTCTAGGGAGAATCATAAATATTTTATCACATTTATAGATCAAAAATCTAAGTATACTTGGCTAACTATGATTCAAACCAAAGATAGAGTGCTAGATGCTTTCATTAATTTCCAGACTTACATAACTAATCATTTCAATGTTAAGATCAAAGTATTCAGGTTAGATAATGGGGGAGAATATACAAGCCATGCATTCAAAAATCACCTAGCCAAACATGGAATCATTCATCAAACCAGCTGCCCATACACACCACAACAAAATGGTGTAGCTGAGAGGAAGAACATGCACTTAATGGAGGTGGCAAGGTCTATGATGTTCTACACTAATGTGCCTAAACGTTTCTAGAGTGATGCTGTTATGACATCATGCTACCTAATCAACAGAACCCCTACAAGGGTGCTTGATGATCTCACTCCATATGAGGTATTGAACAAAAGAAAACCCTCACTTAATCACTTACGTGTATTTGGGTGCTTGTGTTATGTTTTACAGCCAGGGGACCATAGAAACAAGCTTGAAGCCAGAAGCACTAAGGCTGTATTTATTGGCTATTCTCCTACTCAAAAAGGCTACAAGTGCTATGCTCCAGAAACCAGCAGGGTGCTTGTCTCTAGGGATGTAAAGTTTGTGAAGTCAAGGGGATATTATGAAGAAAGGAGTTGGGACAAACTCAAGGACCTCTCTCAAACATCCTCTGATAGGACAAACAATCTGAGGCGCATCATGGAAAGTCTTGGCATTGGGATGCCACAACCAAACCAAGAATCAGAATCAATCAACAATCAAGAGAGTGGACATGATCAGGAAGAAGAACAGGGTCCAGAAACTGTGATTGATAAAATATTTAGAAATAGAAAGAGATAGATGAAGAAAGAAGAAAGAATAGAACAGATTTGGACAGAAATGGGGAGATTAGTGAAGAATCATCATGAACACCAAGAACTAGAGAGAGAAACTTAAGAACAAGAGAGAGAGACCCAAAACTGTATGTTTATTATTGAGAGCAAAGGTTACAATATATAACACAAGGAAACAAGGGCATTTCGAATACAGAAGCATGTGGAGTCAAAGGGGAGGAGAGCCTGGTTTGAACTTGAGCCAATGGAGTGGCTCACATGTCTGAAGCATCTTGGCATCTTGGTCAAGATCCTGACAGCCTGGCACAGCTGTCAGGCGTGTCCCCCTTATCCATCTGACAGTAAGAAGCTCAAGGTAAAGCAGCCAAAGTAACTCTTGATGAGTTATCTTCCACCCGGGTAACTTGGACACCCTTTGTCCTTGTACGGCCTTGTATGGACTGTACGGCGTTGTACGGCCTCAGCTACTTCAACCCCAATCTTCTCCTCTTTCCCTTGATTCTCTATTCCCTCATATTGTTCCTTTGCATCTCCAACATATCTCATCATAACTCAACACTCCCCCTCAAGCTTGACAATGTGATGGTCAAGCTTGGAAGCCATGAGTTCTTCCTCATTAAAAACCTCACCAAGGAAAACCCATTGGGACAAAACCTTGAAGAGGGAAAAAGAGTGAAGAACTCATGACAAAGGGATTTAGCTGCTGCTGGGGTTAAGATCAATGAGCCCCAACCTGATATGAATGGACTCAATGGTCTTCTGTTTTGCAGCCTTAGTAAACACATCTGCAAGCTGATCTTCACTCCTTGTATAACATGGCAGAATCACTCCAAGAATAATCATCTGCCTCACCTTGTGACAATCGACCTCAATATGCTTGGTCCTCTCATGGAACACTGAATTTGTGGCAATGTGAATGGCAGCCTGGTTGTCACAATGCATTGTCATAGGAGTAGCCTGCTCAATGTCCAAGTGTTTCAGTATCCCTTTGATCCAGATGAGCTCATTGGTCAGCTTCAGCATTGCCCTATACTCAGCTTCAGTACTGGAGCATGACACCACTTTCTGCTTCTTGCTCTTCCAAGTAACAAGGTTCCCTCCAATGAAGGTGCAATACCCAGTGGTGGATCTCCTGTCAGCTCTATCACCAGCCCAATCAGCATCACAGTAGCCAACCACTTCAGTGCTTCCATTGCATCCCATCCATACTCCTTGCCCTGGTGATCCATTAAGATAGCTCAATATCCTGTCCATCATGTTCCAATGATGCTTTTTTGGCACTTGCATATGTTGACTCACCTGATTCACAGCAAAACATATATCAGGCCTTGTGATAGTTAAGTAGATCAACTTACCAACAAGCTTTCTATAAAGCTTGGCATCATGGAATGGCTTGCTGTCTTCAATCTCCCCCTCTCGTGGAAGCTGATACCCATCTTCAAGTGGCATCTTGGCTGTCTTTCCTCCAAGTTTACCTGCATCTTTCAAAAGATCAAGTGTATACTTTCTTTGGGACATGAATAAACCTTCCTTGGACCTACATATCTCTATTCCAAGGAAGTATTTCATTTCTCTCAAATCTTTGATTTCAAACACAGATTTAAGAAAATCCTTTGTGGCTTGTATACCCACTTTATCACTCCTTGTTATGATGATATCATCAACATAGACAAGAAGGACAATGATACCTGAAGGAGTAGTGAGAGTGAAGAGGGTATGATCCAATTCTGACCTTATAAACCCACGCCCATTCAGAGTAGTGCTGAGCTTAGTATACCAGGATCTAGGGGATTGTTTCAATCCATAAATGGCTTTTTTCAGCCTTAAAACATTTCCTGGCTTCACAAGACCTTCAAGACCAGGTGGAGGATGCATATACACTTCATCTTCAAGCTCCCCCTGAAGAAAGGCATTCTTCACATCCATTTGCCATAATCCCCACTCAAGATTTTTTGCAATGGACAAGAGAATCCGAATGGTATGAAGCTTGGCAACTGGAGCAAAGGTGTCAATGTAATCCTCTCCATAGGTTTGTGTGAATCCTCTAGCAACCAATCTGGTTTTGCGCCTCTCTATCTTCCCATTTGGTAAGTACTTAATGGTAAAGATCCATCTACTTGACACAGCCTTCTTCCCTTTTGGTAACTCACTTTCATACCATGTCTCATTCCTTATCATAGCCCCTGCCTCATCTTCAACAGATTTCTTCCATTCTTTGTCTTCTATGGCCTCCTCATAAGTTCTTGGTACATGGCTTGTATCAAGACTGGTCATGAAAGCACAATGCTCACTGGGAAACTCAGCAAATGAGCACACTGCCTGACTTGGATGTTCAACAGCATGAGCATTGAAATACACCCTTGTATTCACCCAATTTGATGGGTCCTTCCTAACCCTTGTGCTCCTTCTCAATGGAGCAGCCACAGGTTCATCAACCTCAGCAGGTTGACCTTCTTCTTGCAATTGAACTTCATCTTCTTCAGGATCCTCCTCCTGATCATTCCTCTCAGTATCAACCTCATTTCGCATCACATCTTGATCTGGACTACCTGAATTTCCTTCTCCATGGACTTCCCCCTCAGGTTCATTTCCCCCTTCAAGATCAATGTGGGATGTGTCTTCAGCTTCGTGTGGCTTAGGTATGTCTCTTCTTCCCTGATCCGGGTTCATATTGATCCCAAGGTTCTCCAAAATATGCTTCAGGCTGGTGGCCTTATCAACCTCTTGAGATAGATCCTTTAACTCATTCCAGCTCTTCTCTTCATAATACCCTTGTGTCTCCATGAACTTAACATCTCTGGAAACAAGAACTCTTCTAGTCTTGGGATCAAAGCACTTATACCCTTTCTGAGTTGTAGAATATCCAATGAACATGGCCCTAGTACTCTTTGGCTCCAGCTTGTTCCTCATCTCACTAGGCACCATGACAAAGCACACACATCCGAATACCCTCAGATGACTTAAGGATGGCTTGGTTCTGTTTAGGACCTCAAATGGCGAATGATCCTCTAGCACCCTGGTTGGTATCCTATTGATAAGGTAGCAGGCAGTCA
Source organism: Sinapis alba (assembly GCA_012274485.2). Classification (NCBI taxonomy): domain Eukaryota; kingdom Viridiplantae; phylum Streptophyta; class Magnoliopsida; order Brassicales; family Brassicaceae; genus Sinapis; species Sinapis alba. The sequence continues at coordinate 5,357 of MU107983.1, forward strand.
TCACAGCATCACTCCAATGCCTCTTTGGTACATTAGTTTGGAACATCATGGACCTTGCTACTTCCATAAGATGTCTGTTCTTCCTCTCAGCTACACCATTTTGCTGAGGAGTGTAAGGGCAGCTAGTCTGATGCAGTATCCCATGTTGAGCAAGGTGTTGCTTGAACGCATTGCTTGTGTATTCCCCACCATTATCAGACCTGAAAATCTTTAACTTGGCATTGTAATGATTAGACACATAGCTTTGAAAATTCTTAAATGCATCAAGAACCCTATCCTTAGTTTGAATGAGTGTTATCCAGGTGTATTTAGATTTTTCATCTATGAATGTAACAAAGTACTTATAGTTCTCTCTAGACAAACATGGAGCAGTCCAAACATCAGAATGGACTAAATCAAAGCAGTGTTCATAGATAGTAGATGATTTTTGAAAAACAGCCTTACAATGTTTGCCTAACACACCAGCTTCACACTCATTATTTTCAAATACAACACCTGGTAACAATAAACTTAAAGCTCTAACATGAGGATGACCTAATCTAGAATGCCACAATGCATCATTATTCAGAACAGACTTGAAAGAGTAAATAGAACTAGGAACAGGAGCTAAGTCTTCAAGCATATATAGTTCTCCCTTGGTTACTCCTCTTCCAATCATCTCACTGCTTTTAATATCCTGAAACTTAACATCATCAGGACTAAAGATAACATTACATTGAAGATCAGTGGTGCATCTCTTAACAGATAAAAGATTAGAAGTAAACTCAGGCATATAGAAAGCTCTAGATTCTTTTTCAAACAGTTTCAGATTACCTATTCCTTTAATATGGATCTTATCACCATTTGCAATCATTACATGACCATGAGCAGGTTCTAAGTCCTTAATGAGGCTAGTGTCACTAACCATATGGTGAGATGCACCAGAATCAACAATCAAAGGTTTAGTCACATTCTGAGCAGTGTATATCCTAGGAGGTTCATTTCTATTGTCTAGTGATCTTGGTTTCACTAGCAACCTATCAATGATTCCAGATACAGTTTCTGCACTATTCAGCATCCTATCAGTGGTTCTAGGAACTCTATAAGCAGCATAAGAATAACCAAGGATATTTCTAAGGGGGTTACCAGACTCCTTGAGAGCTTTGATTAGAGCCTCAATATCAGACTTCCTGATCACTTCATTTTCCATACTCTTCAGGGAAGTGTGTTGAGAAGCTAAGGCCTTCCCTTCATTCTCTCCACCTCGCAAGCTTGACCCAGCACCAGATGACCCAGCCTCACTTGCTTCAGTCAGGTGAGCTCTAGCTTCCCTATCCTTCATGAACTTTGGTGGTTTAAGATGGGGATGAAGGATCCAACACTGACTCCTCTTGTGACCTGGCTTCTTACAATGATCACAGTTGCCTCCAAACCTCCTATCATCACCATACTTCCTGTCTTCAGTCATGTACATAGCTTTGTTAGCTTGCACAGCCTCAGCTTTGTTAGCTAGGGATAGGTCTCCTTTGCCTCCAAATAACCCAAGTGACCCTTCCTCCTTCTGGATCTGAGCACATACTTCCTCTAGAGATGGAAGCTTGGAGGATCTCAGTATGTGCTTGATCAAATCATTAAAGGCAGGATTCAGACTCAACATCAACCCAAATACCTGATCCTGCTCACGCCTCTCCATGAGTGTCTCCTGATCAGTAGTGTTGGGTCTTAGCATCTCCAACTCAGACCAAAGGGCTCTAAACTTACCCAAGTGTTTGGTGAACTCAACCTCTTCTTGCACCAGTGTATTGATGGCTCTCTTCACCTCAAACACCGTGCTCAGATTAGAAATGTTCCCATATACCTTCTAGAGTGTCTCCCACAAGGCCTTTGGAGTCTCACAGTAGCTATAAGCTTCAAGAATAGAAGATTCAAGAGATCCTTGTATCACAGATAACACCATCAGATCCTCTCGAGCCCACTTATCTTAGTCGACCAAAGCAAGCTCCTTTTTACCTCCATCATCATCAGCAACTGGTTTTGGACCTCCATCAGTGATATGAGACCATAAACCCTTGCTCCCAATGGCTGTCTTCACCAGCCTAGACCACAACAGGTAGTTACCACCACCTTTCAAAACCACAGGAACAGCCATGATCTTGTTTCCTTCCATCTTGCCTTCCTTGACTCAGATGAACCCCAAAGATTGAATCTTGAACTGAAGCTGAAGACTTGCGACCTCAATACCCAGAAACTGAGCAACCTGGCTCTGATACCATAAAATATTTAGAAATAGAAAGAGATAGATGAAGAAAGAAGAGAGAATAGAACAGATTTGGACAGAAATGGGGAGATTAGTGAAGAATCATCATGAACACCAAGAACTAGAGAGAGAAGCTTAAGAACAAGAGAGAGAGACTCAAAACTGTATATTTATTATTGAGAGCAAAGGTTACAATATAAAGAACAAGCAAACAAGGGCATTTCGAAATGAGAAGCATGTGGAGTCAAAGGAAGAGGAGCGCCTGGTTTGAATCTGTCCAATGGAGAGTCCCACATGTGTGAAGCATCTTGGCATCTTGGTCAAGATCCTGACAGCCTGGCACAGCTGTCAGGCGCGCCCCCTTATCCATCTGACAGTAAGAAACCTATGGTAAAGCAGCCAAGGTAACTTAGGATCAGTTACCTTCCACCCGGGTAACTTGGACAGCTCTTGTCCTTGTACGGCCTTGTACGGCCTGTACGGCCTTGTACGGCCTTAGCTACTTCAACTCTAATCTTCCCCTCTTTCCCTTGACACTCCATTCCCTCATGTTGTTCCTTTGCATCTCCAACATATCTCATCATAACTCAACACTCCCCCTCAAGCTTGACAAAGTAGTGGTCAAGCTTGGAAGCCATGAGTTCTTCCTCATTAAAAACCTCACCAAGGAAAACCCATTGGGACAAAACCTTGATGAGGGAAAAAGAGTGAAGAACTCATGACTAAGGGACTTAGCTGCTGCTGGGGTTAAGATCAATGAGCCCCAANAATCAAGAGAGTGGACATGATCAGGGAGAAGAACGAGGTCCAGAAACTGTGATTGATGAGGTTGATCAAGCTGGAGATGATTCCCATCCTGATCCTGAAGGGGGGAGTCAAGGAGAACCACATACTTCTCAGGTTCATGATCAGGATGTGAGAACACAACAAGAAACAGTAGAGCAGCAAGCTGAAACAGTTATAGAAGATGGACATGAGCAAAATGGTGAGACAGCTCAGCCGCTTAGGAGAAGCACAAGGCTGAGAAAGCATCCATCCAACTGGATAAATACAAGAGTCTATTTCAATAGCCAGGCAGTAGCACATCCCATTCAAGCAGCTTGCTCTCTTGCACACTATCCAATGGAGCATCAAGCGTTTATCACCAGCATAGATCAAGAATACATTCCCAAGTCCTATGAAGAGGCAATGGAACTGGAGGAATGGAGGGATTCTGTTGGAGATGAAGTCAATGCCATGATCAAGAATGATACATGGTATGAAACTGAGCTACCCAAGGGCAAGAAGGCAGTAACAAGTCAGTTGATCTTTACCATCAAGTACCATCAAGTATAACACTCAATGGAAGAGGCTTCAACAAGTCTGAAGCTGATCACACTCTCTTTACCCATACCACTCAACAAGACATTGTGGTTATCCTCATCTATGTGGACGACATTATCATCACAGGAAGTGATAAGGAAGGTATCATCCTAACCAAAGCTTTTCTTAAATCCTCATTTGATATTAAAGACTTGGGAGAGCTAAGGTACTTTCTTGGGATTGAGATATGCCGATCTAAAGAGGGACTGTTCTTATCACAAAGAAAGTACACACTTGATCTATTGAATGAGGCAGGTGATCTTGGAGGAAAGAAAGCAAAGACTCCTCTTGAAGATGGATACAAAGTGCTGAGAAAGGGGGAGTTTGAAGACAAGCCATTTGGAGATGTGAAGCAGTATAGAAGGATGGTGGGAAAGCTCATCTACCTAACCATCACAAGACCAGACATTTGCTTTGCTGTGAACCAAGTTAGTCAGCAGATGCAAGCACCAAAGATTCATCATTGGAACATGGATGAGAGGATCTTAAGGTACCTAAGAGAGGCACCAGGACAAGGAGTCTGGATGGGATTTAATGGAAGCACTGAAATAGTAGGATATTGTGATGCTGATTGGGCAGGAGATAGGGTTGCTAGGAGATCAACTACTGGGTATTGCACTTTCATTGGAGGCAATTTAGTGACTTGGAAAAGCAAGAAGCAGAATGTAGTTTCATGTTCAAGTGCTGAAGCAGAATATAGAGCCATGAGGAAGCTCACAAGCGAATTGATATGGATCAAGGGACTGCTTAAAGACTTGGGAATTGAAGCTACAACACCAATCACCATGCACTGTGATAACCAAGCTGCTATACACATTGCCAGCAACTCAGTCTTCCATGAGAGGACTAAACACATTGAAGTGGATTGTCATAAGGTGAGGCAAGCTGTGGAACAGAAGATTATTCTCCCATGCTACACAAGAAGTGAAGATCAGTTGCCTGACATCTTCACCAAGGCTGCAAGTACTAAGGTTTGCGAGTTCATCCTTCCCAAGCTAGGACTCGTGGATCTCTCATCACACTGATCCTTTAGCCATGAGGTGTTCTACTCTTTTTCCTTGGCTTGGTTTTTATCCCAAGTGGTTTTTCCAAGCTAAGGTTTTAATGAGGGAATGCTTCATGGTTTACAAGCTTGACTAGTTCCTATAGTCAAGCTTGAGGGGGAGTGTTGACATGAAGAAATAAATAGCAGAAATGGTGCCTATGGAAGATGAAGTCGGATTGGACAAGAGGGAAACAAGAGGATTTGAAATAAGCAATGAGTGGAGTTTACTTGAGAGTCAAGCCTGTCCGTACTTGTTAGGGCATCTAGTGTGACTTGCAAGCAAAGGAACTGTATGGATGGGTGTAAACGAGTTTGCCTTGACCAGAAACACTTATCCTTACTTGACAAAGCAATGTGAACACTGGAGGGACAGAGGTCACGAGATTGGTTAAGGTTCCCTGCCTAGACAACCGTTGGGAGCTGTCATTTTCAGTCTGAAGATTCGGATCTTGGACAGTTGGAGTCTTGTGTCTTTGTTTAATATTATCCTGGATATTAATTGTTTAATACTGTCCTAGGGCATCCTGTATTTTCTATTTATGTAATGGTCCCAGAACCTAATGCAAATCAAGGAATCTAGTTCCTCACTTCTCTCTCTCTCTCCACACTCGCACGTCTCTCTCTCTCCCTCTTTCTCCATGTTCTTCATTTAAATACTCTGATTTTCTCTAAACTCTCATTCTGGATGATAGACAGCACCATGAGGTCCTCCTGACCCTTCTTCTTATCACCAGCCTCAGCGACAACCACTTCACTGCCATCCTCTCCTAGGATGGTCTTCTTCTTTGGGTTCTTGCCATCTTCAAAATTTTTCCAGACACCTCTGCCTCCAAGAGCTGTTTTAGCAAGTCTAGCCCACAGCAGGTAGTTAGCTCCTTTAAGAGTAACTGGAATCATCACCATTTTTGAATTTTCTCCCATGTCCATCAAGAACAGCTCAAGAACAACAAGAACAATTCAAAAACAGAGAGTTTAGATATGAAAAGAAATGAGAAATGAAATATTTGTAGTAGTTTATCAGAGTTTGCGGAATAGAATCGGTTTCAGGAGCATGAATGCTCTGATACCATGTTAGAATTAGAGAATTAAGGTGAGTTTAGGTGATGAAGAACAGGAAGGACAGGAAGAACTTGAGAGAGAGAGAGGAGAATTCGAACACATGAGAGAGAGAGTAGAAATGAGGAACTGATTTTCTTGATTAATTAAGTGTGCATACAACCTTAATATATAGGCAAATAAGTAAATACAAGACAAGAGGAATTAATATAATTAAATCTGTCTTGGACAGGTGAGGCAGGTTTGGCAGGTTGGGACAGTCTTGGACAGACATGAACAGAGCAGGACCAGGTGAGCCAGACAGCCCAGACTGAAA
>MU107985.1:0-35987 GCA_012274485.2 Sinapis alba
ATTACGAGGATGTTGTTGTTGGTCGCAGTAGCTTTAGTATCAAGAATGGTAGCTCCGTTCAAGGCCTTGGTGATCATGGAGGAGGATGCATCACTGAGATTGATATCACAAGTTGGAACCACAGGGAAGTTCAACTCGATCGAAAAGGATCCTCCTTTCACTTCACCATCATCATTGAGCTCTGGGACTCGCTTGGCGGTAAGAACCCCTGACCTTGTCACAAACTCGATATTGTCTGAATCAACTAACCCATTGGAGAAGAGACAATGAGCAGATGCCAAAGTTGCATGTCCACATAGAACCACCTAACAAGTAAATGGAAGAGATCCTTAGTACATAGAAAGCTCGTGAATTGGAAGAGAGAAAGAAGACAGAGAGAACCTCGGCTAGAGGGGTAAACCAACGGAGATTGAAGCGAGCTTTGAAAGCAGTGAGGGGAGTAAGGAAACTAGTTTGGGAGATGTTGAATTCGGTGGCGATAGACTGAAGCCACGCGTCGTCTCTCTCGTCGTCGTTGTTGAGGAAACAAACGGCTGCTGGGTTCCCTCTGAAAGCAGAGTCAGTGAAAGCATCCACCTTTCCTTTCCAACACCAAACTCATTAGTCAATAAAACTCAAGAAAGAACTTGGAAGAGAAAGGGAAGATGGTGATTTACCACGAAGTACTTAACACCTTTCTTCTTCTTCTCCATCATTGTCATCTGTTTAGAACCGAAAGAGGATATCTCTTTGTAAATGTGAACTGTTTCTTGAATGTAAAACAAAGCTTAAGAGATAAAAACAGGACATCCCAAATAAGTAAATAAACCGATTATAAACATTGGAAAATCTATCAAATATTTCTTGCCTCTTTTACATATCTCAAAATGTTAAATGATAATTCAATACTTTTTTTTTTTTTTTCCTTGGAATATCTCTAACAACCACACATCAACATATATAGTTACATATCCTATATGAAATATGACATACATTTAGAAATATAGACCAAATAATATTTGTTTTATGATTTGCAAGCTGTAAATTACAGCCAACTATTTGTAGATTGCAAATTTTCTAAATATTTAGTAATACTTTTTCATCAACTTGAAAACACAGTTTATATTAATCATACAATCAGTCGCGTCATAGCGAAATAAACAACAACATGCGACTTGCAAATTAGGTGCTCGATCAATTTGGACAACAATAGCAAAACAAATAATAACTCGCAACAACCGACTTTTGAGTTTCAAAAACAAAAACAAATCCAACTTGTGACTAATTACATATAGGAATGTCAAATGGGCATGAACCGCTAGTGTCCAAATTGTTATGGATTAATATGAAGGGTTTATTTGTCAACTAGCTATATTTCAGCAACAAATTAAGAATATATCACTAATTTTGACGTTATTAGATCTCATAATATTTGTGCAATATTTTTCCAGTTTTATCCTTCTTTTGAACCATTTTCTAGTAATAGAAGAAAAAAATTTTGATCGATAATTTTATGGTGATGTTGATTATCGTAACATCAATAACAATTACAATGGAAGGAGAATGGTCACAAAAAAAACAAAGTTGATGATTATTGCGGCGATCGTGGTATTTGCGGCGGTAGTGGTTATTACACCGACAATAGCAGTGACTACGAAGATAGTAACTACGGTAGGAGTGATTACAGATGAAACAGAAGTCGTCAATCCAAAATAAGTAATCATCTTTCATACAAAAATTAGTATGACTGTGATGCTGGTCATGCTATGACTGCGATGATTGGAGAAAAATAGAATGTTATGTAAGAAGATAAACATAATAAATAGAATATAAAATTATTAATAGTATAGTTCATATTAATGAAATTATAAAATGGATTAATAATAATGTAGGTAATGCTTACCCAAACGTCAACCCAAACCTTTCATAAACTAAACCCAAATCACTAATCACTAAATCCTAAAAGGATATATAAACTCTAACCCAAATATCAAATACGCATATAGTATATAATGTGAAACATTATCAAAATAGAGTAGTAACAAATGAAATAGCATAATACATATTTATGTTCAAATTTTAAAATATCTACGATTGCAGGGAATGAGGTAATGCTTACCCCAAAGTCAACACAAACATTCCATAAATTAAACCCAAAACACTAATCACTAAGCCATAAAAAGAAATATAAACCATAACCCAAATATCAAAATATGCACATAGTACATAATATGAAGCATTATTAAAATAGAATAGTAACAAACAAAATAGCATAGTACATATTGTTCAAATAGTATAGTACAATCGGGAACTTACAGGATAGAGGGTGCCTCGACCGTAACGTTGTCGTGATCTTTAGATTTCAGAACCGGAAATGACATATGTAGCAGAGATTATGGATTTAAAGGTGGTTGTGGTGGCTATGGTGATGATGTCTCAATGATAAATGTGAGTATGAATGAAGTGATTATGATTATGAAAAGAAATATTGATTATAGAAAAAAGGGTGATTAAGGAGACGATAAATACAAAACACAGTGTGGAATTGGTGATGACCGTATTGTAACGATGACGGAGGGTAAGCTGGTGGGGATAGAAAAATTGTGGTGGTAGTTGATAATCGAAGAAGAAGAAGAAGAATATATTTTTCTCTTTCATTAACCGGAGACTAAGGATAATATAGTATATATTATAGAAATAATGAGAGTATTTTTTTTTGTTAGATATTTAATTATGGTTTGTTTTGTAGCTATATAACCCAATTTCCCTAATATGAACACATTCATATTAAACCAAAAACTCTGCTTAGATGGGCGACGCTCAATTGCGCTCATGGACAAACTGGGTTAGTCCAATTAGAGACTGGATTCCCCAAATAGTTAAAATATTTAGATTTAAGAAATTAGGAAAAATTACAATTTTACTCTATCCTGCTAAAACTGTTAAACCAAGTTTTTTGTCCAAACCGCAAAAAATATTATTTTGCCAAAACTATACAATCATATTTTTTTGTCAAAATCGTAAAATTGCATTTTCCGTAAAATCAAATTTTTCTATCAAAATTAAAAAAGTCTAGTTTTTCTCCGAAATAGCAAAATTAAGTTTTTCCGCTAAAACCATAAAATCATGTTTTTTACAAAATCCTTAAAATTATATTTTCTTGCCAAAACAATAAAATCATGTTTTCTGCCAAAATAGTACAATCGCATTTTCCCATCAATATTGTAATATCATGTTTTCCCGCAAAAACCATAAATTGTTTTACCAAAACTGTAAAAATTATATTTTTCCGCCAAAACCGTAAAACTATATTTTCCCACCAAAACTATAAAATTGTGTTTTCCTGTCAAAACTGTAAAATTAAATTTTATCACCAAAATCACCAAATTGAGTTTTCCATCCAAACAAGAAATATAGTGTTTTCTGTCGAAACCATAAAGTCAATTTTTTTGGCAAAACTTTAAATTATGTTTCTCGCCAAAATTGCAAAATTAAATTTCTCGTGAAAAATGCAAAATCATGTTTTCTGCTAAATATGTCAAATTAATTTGGGCATGACTCTATTTGGATATGATCCTATTTAGATTAAATAGACGTTTGGAACTCATAAACAGTCTAACTGGTTATGGTTCTACTTGGGCATATGATCATATTTAGACATAATTCTGTCGACCAAAAATGTCAGACCCGAATGTGCCCAGCCCGCCTATTTTACATTTCTACAGATTGCAAGTCGCAATTTACAGCGACACGCCAACACATAAACAAATAGATCCATAAAAAAAGTTACAAAAATAGATAGTTAATATACACATGCAATACGAGTATTAATATAATTTTGAAATTTTATGGATTACAATATTACTTAAATAATCAAATATATTATATATTATACATGTAAATCAAATCAAATCATATATTATATATGTATATGTATGTAATAAATATTATTCATGATTATATAGAATATAAATATGGTAAGAGCTAATATCGATACAAATAACATCTTAAATAAAGTATAATAATCAATAAAAGTAATGTTTATAATTGTCTAGACAATAAGAGCATAATTCTATTATTATTCACACCAACAAAAAAAAATTAAAGTCAAGCTTCCCTCCTATAATAAGAAGAAGATCACCAAAAATGAAAGGAAGAAAATATAATGAAGATGACACAAGAGAACTGGTACAAATTATTGTTTGAATTTTACATAATTCGAATACATAATAATCTTGTGAGGTTAGATTAGGCAAAAAAAATGATTTAAATCAGACTGATTTTGTAATGGGGCAAATTAAGAATGATTTAGTTAAATTTTACACGTTTTCAAACCTAAACATTAAATCATAAACAGTAAATGTAATATGGTAGTGAATCATAGTATAAAGAACTTCATATGGAACATGTATGATTTCAAAATTATAATATAGAATTGGAAAATAAACTGAATTAGATCGAACCAAAATTATATAACCAAAATATATATACGGCATAAACTTTATATGCAACTTAAACACCAAACAATACCAAATCATACATATATAGAATATACATCAAACTTCATAATATGATTTAAAATCAAATGATAGACATTATAATAATCTAACGAGTTTTAATTAGGAAAATCACATAATTTCACATGAATTGAGATTCAATTAATGGTAACTAAACATTGTTTAGTTAAATGAATTTTATATTAGTTATGTCAACAAATTCTGAGAAGCTAATTATTTTTATACTGTGTTACATTTGAGTTATCAATACACTTCACATTTATCATATTATATTTTAGAACCAATCAAATTATAATATTTTTAATTAAATGTTTTTAAATTTATAGTATTTTGTAATTTAAAAACAACAAAATAAATCAAAGTGATTTTTTACAATTTGTTTTGCAATGCTATGAGGAGTCAAGGTTAGGTGATTGAACAAGTTTGATGGTTCAAACCCATATAAAGCTGGGTCTACGCCAATAATAACACCCGTCGGTCTAATCTTATTTAGTTGACCAAAATACCCTTAAAATTTGGGTAAAATAACGAAAATAACGAAAAATAGCTGTTTTGTTTTCTTTACTCTTATAAGTTTCCTCCTCTTCCTATAGATTTTGATTGGGTCTTCTTCTCCAAGAAATAATTTATATTTACTCTTTTCACTAATTCTCAAAAAGAAAAAGAGAAAACTCAAAGGAACCGCTATGTTCTCTCTGCGACGAGAATGGCGATTGTCTTACTTTCAATCCAGTCTTTCTACACTAAATTTATATCTTAGACATCATTCAATCAGCGATTGGGTCTTACATGATGTGGAAGAAGACGAAGAATGAACGAATCAAAGGAAATCTACACAAATATGCATCGCTATCATCAACTCCTTTTTATCCCCTTTTGTGTTTTTACTGGAATTATTTCTGGAAGCATACATCATTATTGTTTTGGTTGATGCTTTCATCGGTGATAGTTCTGGTAATATCTTGTGATCCAATTTGTCAATGGATCATTTTAGATTTATTCCGATCTCAAATTAGAATCGCTAGTTCTCTGATCCGAGTGAGATGTTGTATGAGTTGCATCCACTATGCATCGTTCATCTCCAACATGGTCATTATGCCCATGAACGATGGACAATCTCCACAACTTGTGAGGCGTTATCTTAACCGGGCTTTCATTTTTCTTTTATTGTGGAAGATAACCTGTCGGAGAAGTTGTATGATAAACCGAAGGCGACTTGTTATTTTTGGCCGCCGATGAAACCATGGGAATGGGTATGGAAGAGACAGTGGTTCGAAACTAAAGGTGGATTTTCTTTGTTGTATGGCGATGTTTGTATAATTGTTAAATATTGGCAACTTCAATTTCTATTCATTTCGAACGAATCAATATATTGGATTATTTTTCGAAAGATATTTATAGATCTAAATTTGGAGTTAGCCAATATTATACAACAAAGAAAATTGGTTTTTATAGTGACTATGTTACGATATAAGTTTTGGAGTTTCATCTTGTGGATGATAACCAAATATGAAAATCGTAAGAGATTGAGAATGAATAATCAGAAAAAAATGACAAAGTTAATCTGTTTGAAGCTCGGATGACATATATGGCTGAAATTTCATTGTCAAATGTATTGTTGTTTTTTCGTATTAATTATGTAATTCATTGTTTTCTTATTTTCGGTTGGACTCTATGTAATTTTATATTATATATATAAAGAATTATAGTTGTTAAAAAAAAAAGAAGAGAAAACTCAACCTAAATTACGCTTTTTCCGCTTCCCTTTGCTCTGACAAAGTCTCCTAGACGGATTATTCGGGAAGGTCCGTCGTGTGATCTTATCGTTCCAAAACGTGTGTTTTCTTTCTCTTACTCTGTTTATGTTGATGATGATCTCTTTCGATGCCCTCTTCCATTTTTGATTAAATAATAATGCATGATTGTTTCAATTCATCTCTTGTGATCATCAAGTCGTATTTAGGTTGCTTGCTTTTGACTTCACTCGCATCTCTCTCCCTCCCCTGTTTTGATTGAAATTAGGGTTTTACTTTTAGTGGTCTCTGTTAATTCTAAATGCAGAAAGTTTGTCCTTTTTAGTTTTTAGCTGTTTTAGCCATTGTTATCCATGAATAAGCGTTTGTTCTTGCAGATTGATTTCATAATTGAATGATGGGGTTACAAAATGGTTTATCGGTCTCTCACGGAATTGTTTCCACAGGTAACAAAGATCTTTATCTCTATATCTCCTTTCTTTGGCATATAGAGTTCGTGATCATTGTTATGATATATATATATATATATATATATTCCTGAAACAGTGTTTCACTTGTCGTTTGTCTTGTAATGGTAGCAAGATGTTTATATAATTCCTTGTACGTGAGGCGATGATTGATCACATAATCTCACGTTCCATATCATCGTTCTGAAACCAACTTGTGTAGCTTTTTAATCTGACTAAGGCCAAACTATACAATACAAAGTGACTCAAGGATTTTAAAAGTTGTTGCTATTGAGCACCCTAAAGATGCTGATGAAGCTGCAGCTGTGGCTATTTCATAAATTGTTCCCGTATTTGACCCTAATTTGGCTGATATTTCTACACACCCTCTGAACAAGACACTAGGAAAGGTGCCACACAACAAAGGTACGTGTTCTTTCTTTTAAAGTTTTTGTTCTATCACTTACTTTGTCTTATGTACATTTGAAAGTGTGAGTTGTTCCACCTAGATTAGCACCCTTCTCTTTTAAATTAACATGCATGAGGGTCTATGCTGATGAAATGATTGTTGGAAATATATTGGATAGTGATATGTGCAATGGTGCATTGACTGATTTTGATACGGGTGCTTCTTCTTCAGGAACTATCCCTCTGGCTCTTGATAGTGACCATCAAACAAGGTTCCCAATTACGGAATTGACAAATGGTAATCTTGATATTCAGAGCAAAGCAATGATTGGATTGAGCAGCAGATCATATGATTCTAGAGTGGTGTTCTAAAACCCCATGCCTTTGCTCAGGAGGGAACCAAATTGAATAGCGATTTTTGGTAAGGTAGTGATCAAGCAAAGCCAAGTACATGCGCTATTTTAAAGCATATTCTGGTTTGTACTGCAGCAGACAATTCTAAGTCACGCATAAACCATATCATTCAGATGATGTAAGAGAGGCTTCATTTACTGGTGAAAATACTGATGTAGAGTTGACATAAACGGTGATCAAGAGCTGGATGATGCTTTTAGCTCTATTGTTAGCAGATCAACCAGGGATGCAAAATTGATCACCTTGAACAGATCACTGAAGATGCCAAAAGCAACAAGGCGTGACTAGTATGTTTTGGGCTCATAAGTAGTATTGTTTCTTTAAAGACATTCTATAATGTTCCTTTTTGTATTGGTGCAGAGAATCGTGTTCACAGTGATGGAATCGGTTATGAATCTGATGAGAGAAATTAAACTTCAATAGAAGGATGCAGAAAAGGTGAAGGAAGATGCTGCTAGAGGAGGCTTTGATACCCTTCAAAAGTTAGAGGATCTGAAAAATATTTTGGCACATGCCAAGGAGGAAAATGACATTGTGACTTCACTTTACAGATAATGAGCTAATACGCATTAGAATTTTAATGCAGAACTAAACATTTTCTATGTCAACAGGATGCTGGAGAAGTTTATGGGGAGAGGTCAATTTTGGCCACTAAGTAAATGAGCTTGAAAACCGCTTGCTCAACTTATCAGAAGAACAAGACAAGTCTATGTCTGTTCTTTATGAGGTATGTGCAAGTCACACATGCTTTAGATGATTTTCTCAATTTTTTTGTTATAGTCCTTGCTTAATGATACACACTTTTTAGCTGGTTGTGTTTCTTTTTTTTTTCCTTTTAGATGCGTGGAGTTCTTGAAATGAGACTCGCAGCATCGCTGGAGATTAAGAATGCAGCTGAGCAAGAAATCCAAGAAAAAGAAGGTTATGCACGGAACGCACTTGCTGAAAAAGAAGCAATCATGGAGAAGGTTATCCAAGAATCTAAGCTTCTACAAAAGGAAGCAGAGGAAAACTCCAAGGTAACGTCACTTCCTATTTGGTTGCTGCCCACTAACGAATTATTTTGAATTCATAGTTTCTTAATAAGTTTTGTGGTGTGTGTCTGCAGCTGCGAGAGTTTCTTATGGATCGTGGTCGAGTTGTTGATTCCTTACAGTAAGTTTTACTCGTGATATACATTCATAGCTACCATGTATGCATTAATGTTTAGACGCTGATATATTCTTGTCTGATAATTGATGCTTGTCTTTGCTCCCTTGAACAGAGGAGAGATCTCTGTGATATGTCAATACATCCGAAACTTGAAAGAGAAATTCGACAACAAAGTGCCATTGAGTTGTAAGCTAGACGAGTTGTACACTGGCTTCTTCTGGTGGATCATCCATGAAGAGCTTATTTCTTGAGAAGCCTCTTGGGATATCTTATGAAACACATGAAGCCTTAAGAAGAAGCAAGATCTCAAAAGCTTCGGCTGAGGAGGGAAAAGACGAACGTAAAGAGCTCCTCGAAGATGGCTGGGACATTTTTGACAAAGAAACAGAACTGTAACTCACTTTATAGAAAATAAAACGGGTCTACAAAATGAGATGTGAAAGGGGAATCTTGAGTTGTATGTTTATTCTCCACTTTATTGAACAAAACTTGGATCGTTAAGATGTTCTACCATCATGTATTGAATTCTTGTTTTCTTGTTTTCATCATTGTACAATTTACTCATTATGTTTTCTTATTTAATAAGTACATGATAAATGAGAAGTCTGATATAAGAGCATCTCGAGTCCATAATAACTCGAAAAGAGATCTTTTTCCCCTTTCTCTCCTCTTTTTCTCTCCCCCTTCTCTCTAAAGTTAAATCTTTTCTAGTGACTGTTGTACTCTCCGGCGGTGATTCGCCTATGGTGTCATCATCAGAAAGGGTTTGTGTTGCTTTATTTTCATTCTAACTTAGTTTCTCTTGCTCCAAATCCCATCTTTCTCTTTTTTTGCTTGATCATGTCTTAGTTAATCCAAAGCTTGTATGCTTCTTGTTTTTCTTTGGTGTTGGGTTTCTGATGGTTGATATGTGCTTATGTAGAGCCTCTGATGTTGTAACCGTTATAGATCTGGCTCTGAGTTTTTTGCAGGTTTTAATTATTCATATCTTATTTTCTCTCGTTTTGGATCTATTTGGTTGAAGTGCTTACGAAGGTGTTGGGTTGTCTAGTTTTCTCTGGATCTGGTAGGGTTCAGTGGTCGTTCTGGAACCCCCTATTGGTGTGGAGGAGTCAGACTTCTTTCGGGTGGTGCTTGCCTTTTTCCAGGTGAATCTGGTGCTCTTGGTCTAGTTGCAGAAGAGGTTGTTTCCTGTCACTGTCTTGCCTCGTTTCTGTAGGAGAAATCGATTTGGTTCCTTTGATGTGTGGTTCAAGACTGTGGTGGTTCCGTGGCTGATCGAGGCAATGGTTGTCTGTTGGTGTAGCAGTAGAAGTGGACCCCGCTCTTCCTCCCTTTCGCCATTAGAGTGGGCGAAGATGGTTTCTTCTTCAAGTTTATTATTAGTTCATTTGTTCTCAGGTTGTTCTTGGTCTTGGTATCGATGTTCTTCACCTTCGTATTCATTTATTGTTAGATGGTGATTGTGTGTGAGTAGTTTATGCTTACCGTAGTCTAATTAGTTTTGTCTCCCTATAGTTGGGGCTTGGTCTCCTTGTTTCCTAGAGCTCAGTCTCCAGAGGTATGTGTATCTGCTGGCTTGTTATTCGATAAATGCATCCTACCCATGTATAATTCTCTGGTTTGGTAATGAATCTTTAGTGTTAAAAAAAAAATCTCGAACCGTGAAGTATCTCAAATGAAAAAATTATAATAAAAAGTAACATTTTTTTATGTGTTTTAAGTTTTTAGTTAAATTTAAAATTTTAATAAAATTTAATCAGTTAAGGACAGTACTTGTCTCTAAAGTTTTTCCATAGCTTATTGAAAGTTCTTTCTCGAGAACCGATTGTTTCTCAAATTTGTAGTTTATCATTATTTTTTTATTAACTGAGAACCAGATTGGCATATCACTATGGACATGCTCTAAATAAACCATGAAGGAAAAAAAAAAACTCTCCATTAACACTTGGTTATAGTCATTACAAGAACAACAACACATGCATCTCAAATTACATTTGATATAACATCTTATTCGTATTACACAAGCACACAAAGTGTTTACATATTTATACGGCAGATGAAATCTAAGGGGTCGGTACGTACGCGTTACTTCCGTCACTAGTTAATTTCTCTGATAAGATTTTATTACCGTACACCACCAATGCATCAAGATCAGCGTCTGTAATCCTCTGTAAGAAATTAACAAACTGAAATCAATTACGAGTGAGTGTTTTCTTAAACTAAGTCGTATGTTAGTGCATCATATATGCGTGAATGAGTAGATATAACATTTTTTTCTTTTTAAGAAGAAAACCTTTTTCTGCTTGGTTAACTCCCTGAATCGTGAGAAAATGTCGTTGAATTTCTCATCACTGATCTCATATCCCAACTGAGAATAGAAAATTAACACATAAGTATATATATCTACTAATAATATAAATGCCAATTAATGTTGAAAAATTGTGTGTTTTCATAAAAAAATGAAATAATTTTTGAAAAGTTGTCAAATTATAAAATAATGTGTGTATCTATAATTTTGTATCTTTTCATTATAACTTTATAATGTCAAAGGTTGTATGTTTTCATTCTTTTTTTTAATGTATAAGTTTTAAGAATTATGTCTTTTCATAAGCAATAGATACAATTTTCATTTTAAAAACTAATAAATGCAACTTTTCATATACAAAACTTTAGAAATTTAATTTGTTGTATTAATAAACTTATTTTTAGATATAAAACAATTGTAAATATTTATGTAAATTATTAATAAATAGATATGAACAAAGTAAAACTAAAAGACACAACTTTTCATATCAAAAACTAATAAATACATGTAAACTTTTTAAAGAGTTGCGACTTTCATGTATAATAATTAAGAGATTCAATTTTTCATATTAATAAACTTATTTGTAGATATAAAATAATTGAAAATATTTATAAAATATTAATAAATAGATATAAACAAAGTAAAAACGAAAAGATATAAATTTTCATCTCAACACTAATAAATATCAAATTTTATATAAAAACTTAAAAATGTAAATTATCATGTTAATATACTGACTTATAGATATAAAAAATTTGTAAAATTTATGGAAATTATTAAGAAATAGATATGAACAAAGTAAAAATGACAAAACACAAGTTTTCATGTTCAATGTTGTATCTTAAAATAGATGTATATTTTCATTATCACATTAATTAATGTGTTTTTCCAACAAATGCTAAAACATGTGTCTTTTCAACTTTAATTAGTTTTAAGAGAAAAATATCTAAAGATGCTTCTTTTCATAATAATTTATCTTTTCATCATAAAAACTGTATTGATTTTTAAAGAGTTATCTTTCATCTAAAATGTGTCTTTTTATTCTAAAATTTACATAGATACTTAAAAGGTTATAAGATGTCTAAAAATGTTTATATTCATTCTAAAAACTGCATAATTTTTAATGAGTTTTTAATTTTATTTTCATATCTATTTATATAAATTTTCTATTAATCTTAAAATGTCTTTAAAGTATTTGGATAACTTGATTTGTTGAGTAATTAATTATTTTATTAAATTATATTGAAAAAGTAATTTATGGTTTTCAGTTATATTATGTGGTTTATAACATATTTTGGTACGGTTTTTATTGATTTGTTTTTATTTCAGATTTTAGATAAGACATTCAAACTTATTTAAATAATTTTATTTGTTCATAGATAAGTATTATGAAAATATAAACCAAAACAATTTTATTTATTTATGGACATTTAAATTTTTGTTTCAGTTTGATATAAGTGATTATTAACTGAATCTCTAATTATATTTAAATAAGAAAAGATAGTTGGAGATCTAAATGAATCTTTAAAATCATTTAAGTGAACTATTACATTTAATTAAATGATAAACTATAACTGATTAATTGAAACATTGTAGTTGTTGGTGATTACATTTTTTGGTGATGGGTTATTGTAATCTTGGTCATGAACCATTAGAATTGTTGGTAATTGTAGAATTTAGTTATGAGCATTAGCAACTTTGGTGTTAATATTTAATCATTAGATAAATGTTGCAATTTTTGGTTGTCAATTATTACAATTCTTAGTCTTTTATATAAATAATTGTGAATAATAACAAATCACAACCAAAACAATAACATATAAATAAAAAGTAACAAATAGATTAGGAAAATGAGAGTTTAATTGATCAAATTCGTCAAAGAACAACTTTTGAATAAATAAAATACAAATAATGTACAAAGAAAAATATGTGTGATTTACCAATAAAAATATTTATTGTACAAGATCTCTTATAAAATTTCCATATAATCATGTTTTGACAATACATATTTTTACAAAGTTTTAAAAATCATGAATGTAATACTTGTCAATACAAATTACCTTACTAAATTGGTAAATGACTAAATTTAAATATTTTGGTTATTTTAATTAGTTCAAAGAATATTAAATATCATTTAAAATTTTATAATGACTTACCTCAGTGAATAGAATATGTATATTTTAATTGATACTGATGTATACATTTCTTATATATCTATAAATAAAACATGTATATTTTATGTTATGACATGAAAACTTTTCAAAAATAAAATTAAGATTTTTTTAAATAAAAATATAAATTATAAAGTGATATATTTATTTATAAAAAAAATGAGGTCTTAGACGATATTGCGTGGGTCCTTACCTAGTATACATATCAGTGATCCTGTTCATAAACTTAAGATTATTATCTTATTTAATAATGTAGATAAATACTCTATAATAGCCTTAAAAAGTTTTTGTCACAAAAATAGCACACGAGAAAGAAAATGACCAAAATGTTTCACTAAAGAGGTAAATATACACTTATATATCTAGGGTTAAATAATCTAGATTTAGGGTTTAGAGTTAAGGGGTGGAATTTTGGGGTTAGAGTTTCAAATTAAAAAAAAAAATCAAAATAAAAAGAGGTTATTTTGGTCATTTTCTTCTTTGAAGGCTATTTTGTGACAAAAACAAAAAGTGATATTTGAGATAATTGTTCAATTATATATTTAAAATATTTGTAATAATATCAAATATATTTATAAAATAGAATAATATCCGCACGGACGTGCGGGTTAAAATCTAGTTAGACTTTAAAGTATTAGTAATCTTACGTGCATACATTTGCATTTATATTTTACAACAATATTTATATAATAAAAAATAGAAGAGAAATACCTTAGAATAAAGTTAGAAAAGTTTTTATCACCAAAACAGCCTCGAAAAAAATGACCAAAATATTTTATTAAAAAGGTAAATAAACACTTATATCTCTAGAGTTAAGTAATTTAGACTTAGGGTTTAGAGTTAAAGGGTTTGGTTTGGAGGTTAGGGTTTCAATTTTTTTTTTAAAAAAAATTAAAATTAAAATTTTGAAAACAAAAAGAGGCTATTTTAGTCATTTTTTCTTGAGTATTGTTTTTGTTTTTATGTCAAAAACTTAAAAATAGCTAGTTGAGAGAATTGCCCTATATAATTTTCATTTTAGTATTATATATTGTGTAACTCTATCATATTATTGTTTATATTTCTTATTCAACATTATTAACATATAATGATTTATTTACAACATTTTACTTTGTTATTAATTTTTATTATTTACTAATATATGTTCGAGTTAGATGCAATAAAATTACAATATGAATAATCAAATAGAGAACCTCATTTTTTTTTTTGAAACACCGAGAACCTCCTTCAGAATATGGCTTTTCTTTAATTTATACATTTTGGATATAATACATTTTTAAAATTTATTAATTTATATTATAGAAAAGAAATGTTTCAGATAACTTATAGTTACATGTTGTGTTTAAGAAAATATACTTCAACATATATCATTTTAGTATTTTATGGGATTAATAAGTAAAAACACTGTTTTGTTTAACTAATATAGCCCTATTATTTTAGTAAATTTTATACATAGTAGTATCTATTAATTATTTTATTAAATATTATTGATATAAGAATTTTACTAAATTAATTTTTATTATTTACTAATATATGTTCGAGTTAGTACAATAAAATTACAATATGTATAATCAAATAGAAAACCTCCTCTCTTTTTTGAAACATTGAGAACCTTTTTCAAAATATATCTTTTCTTAGATTTATACATTTTGCATATAATACATTTTTAAAATTTATTAATTTATATTATAGAAAAGAAATATGTTTAATGTTTAAGATAATTTATAGTTACATGTTGTGCTTAAGAAAATATACTTTAACATATATGATATTAGTATTTTATGGGATTTATAAGTAAAAACTTTGTTTTGTTTAAATAATATAGTTTTATTGTTTTAGTAAATTTTATACATAGTAGTATCTATCATATTATTTTATTAAATTTCATTGATATAGGAAATTTTTGGATGTTATGATGTTAAGTTTTATTTTTAAAAAATTAAGACTTCAAAATATTATATTGCTTTAATTTTAACAACATATATAGTTACTTTTTTGTAGTGCATTTCAAAAAGTTATTCTTTATTATCCATGATTTTTTATTTTTAAACTTAGAAATTTTATCATTTTGATTTTGAATATTTATTTTCAAAATTTTATATTTTGTCAAGAAACTTTGAAAAATTATCCAACTATTTTTGAGTTTAGAACATTACATGAATATATTATTTTATAATTTTTGGTAATATTTTTAAAAAAACTTCTCACCTGGTTTTGTTATAATTAAAATAAAAACAAATTTATAATTAAAATTTTAATTTTCATTAATAATTTAAATGAATTACTAAAATTTGATAGTTTACTAATAACATATTTTTAAAATAGTATATGAACTAACGGTTATTATAAACTATTATATTTTGTATACACACATTTTAAACAATATATTGTTCAGAGTTTTAAAATAAAAAAAGATAATAGGGTAATTTTTTTAAATAACCATTTTAAGTTTTTATCACAAAAATAGACCTCCAAAAAGAAAATGATCAAAATAGCTCATTTTTGTGTTGAAATTTTAATATTCATTTTTTATTTTTTAATATTTGAAACTCGACCCGCAAAACCATACCCTTAACTCTAAACCATAAGTATATATTAGTTAACATTAGGGTTATAAGTTTATATTCACCTCTTTAATGAAACATTTTGATCATTTTCTTCCTTGAATACTATTTTTGTGAAAATAAATTAAAAAGGCATATCCTAGAGAATTTCTCAAGATAATATATAGTTGTATATATAAAAGTTTAACCTATGTTCATACATTTATTTTTTGTATAAAAATATTATATAGTTTATGAATTTTAGCACATTATAATGATGAGTGATAATTTATTTAAGTGAAAAGTTTAAGAATATAAAATTTGTTAATCTACCTATTTAATATAATTTTATCATATTTAATTCATATAGATTTTTATATAATACAAAATTTTATTATAGAATTTATAAAAAATAGTTTAGAATTTTTATTTTCCTGTTTTATAGTAAAATATTAGTTAATATCATTTATAATAATATTATATTACTAATTATGAAATTTATAAATTTGCTATTTAAAAAGTATTTAAAAATTTTAAATAAGATTTTGTTAGATTCTTTCTCAATATATTTTATTATAATTAAAAAATCAAATTTATAGTTGGTTTATTATTAATGTAAATAATCAAATATGTTATATTAACTAATTTTTTAAGTGATCTTACTATCACTTGTTAATAGTAGATAAAAAATATAAATGCGAATGTAAACTTAAGATTACTAGCAAATATTTGTACCGTAAATTAAAACCAAACGAATTGAAAACAAATATTTGAAATATAATAAAGGTGCTTAGATATGGACCTGCCGCCATCTTCGCAACCAATTGGATGTCACTAATCCTACTTCTGGGCCTCTGGCCATCTCGATCACTTCTTCTTTAGTCCTTTTCAACTTATACTTCATGTGAATGTCACTTGTACATATGAATATAAATATCCTCGGCCTCTTCGCGTACTTCAACGCCTCCCAAGCAGCCTCTATGTCTTTACTTGTCCATCGTGCGATGACGCATATTACTGGGACGCATCATTACTTATTTATTTCAATCTTTGAAAACATTACTTACATTTAAATTTATGACAAGTCACCAATTAAGGCTAAAGTTTAACTATATACAGAGCGAGTCAACGTAGCAGTAGGTCATGTGCCACAAATACAAAATGACCCCCCTTAAACTAAAATGTGACTCTTATTTTTAAGTTTAATTGATAAAACTAAAAGGCAGAGACACGAGAAAAAGACAATTCAAATGCATAGTAAAGGCTAAATCTAACTAATACTAAAAGGGGAATTTGAAGCCCTCTCAGGTATGCCACGTATGCAATTTAAATCAACTAATCACACATTACGTTTTTGCCATGTCACTAGAAATAGATCAAAATATGTTGGGCTTAACCTAATCGAAGTGGCCCACTCCCAAATAAATGCAGCTCCTGATCTTCAATGAAAGGGATCACCGTCAGATTCATCTCTCTTAATTCACATCCAACACCGACAACGACTTTTGGTTTTATTTCTTCGATCTCAAACCTCCAGCCGTTTTAAAATCTCCAGTGCATCCACCTCCCCCACAATCTAGATCAATAAATCCCGACTTTAAAAAAAAACACTAGATGTGACACTCTCTTCAGCTTCTAATTCATCATTATTCATCTTCTTTTTCACTATAAATACGAGTCTCACCACATACACCCAAAATCACTCTGCAACAATAAATCCCGTGTTCTATCTCTATCAAGGAAGAGGATGCTTTGAGCGTCCAGACAATCAATCAGTTTCAGGAGGCTCTGTTTAGCGACGACGAACTGACAAAGAAGATGGCTAAGTCTTCTTCTCTTGAGATGCTCGAGACAGTGTATTGTCCCGATGAGTTTTGTTGTCCTCTGTCTAATGAGCTCATGCGTAATCCCGTCGTTTGGCTTCTGGTCAGGTCAGCGACGTCACATTCATGAAATCTAGAGCCTTCTTGATGTAATTGACAAAAAAAAAAGTTTTTATCTTTGAAGATTATTCTGCATTTTTTTAAATTAATAACATTCATATAAATTGAGTTGAAATGTTACATTTTTATGTGTGTGTGTTTTTTTTTGCAGACATATGATAAGTTATTCATACAGAAGTGGTTGAGTTCAGGGAACAAACATGTCCTAAGACTAAGCAAGTTCTGTCTCACACAGGTTTAACTCCAAATCTCTTAATCAGTGATTTGATCTCAAAATGGTCCAAGACGGCTGGGGTAGAGAAGTTGAACCAATGTGAGTTCAACCATGTAAATGAAGAGAAAGGTGTCACTATATCAGATCGTGAGGTTTTGAACTCCTTACTCTGTAAAGTCTCATCTTCGAACTTTCAAGATCGGTAAGTTTGCCTTCTTTTCTCCAACACTGAGTCTGTTGTGTTCCTTGCCATTTTTTTCTGAGGTATACCTTTGTTAAACCCTATGTTTAGGGACTTAAGATCAATCTTTTCAATTCTACTACCCGGCACCATGGCAAAGCTAGAACCTCCGGAAGGCGGTACCTTCCTTGATGGTCTTGAGGTGCGTGTTGCATTTGGTAAAGTTTGGAAGCGGTCTTTGTCTGAACTCAGCAGAGGGCAAAGATCCCTTCTTGCACTATCGTTAATTTTGGCATTGCTTCTCTTCAAACCGACTCCTCTTTATATTTTAGACGAGGTACATCTCCGCTTTTTCAAATTCAGATTTCTCAGCAAGTGAAAAGGGAGAAACATTCATGATTTTAAACTTGACAGGTTGATGCAGCTATTGATCTCAGTCACACACAGAACATAGGAAGAATGATAAAAGCTCATTTCCCTCACTCACAGGTCAAAACCTCTACCTCAACTTTCAAAAAAAAATGTTGTTTACTTAAAATTCAATATACTCAAAACCGTCTCTGCTTTTGAAACCTCATTTTTGAACAGTTCATCGTGGTTTCGCTGAAAGAAGGAATGTTCAACAATGCCAATGTTCTTTTCCGGACGAAGTTCGTTGATGGAGTTTCAACAGTCCAGAGGACAGTAAAAAAGCAGACCAAGTGATCTCTGCTTATACCTCAATCAATAAATAAGTATCCATCACTGCTCAGAATTGTTTTTCTTGGTGTATCATTGTTCATAATTTATCTTTATGGTTTCTTCTTGCTCTTTGCTGTGAAGAGATATACGGTTTAGATGTTTGTCTTAATGTGATTCGGAGGTGGTTCGGTTTTCTATCGGATCTGTTTGTTTTGTAACATATGTTTCTTTGTAGGTGAACGTGTTATTTTTGAAGAGTGAAGAAACATCATAATCATGTTATTATACGTATTAAAGAAGTGAAATTGTGGAAGCAGAGCATTCATACATTTTACATTTCAAAGATATATATATATATATATATATATATAAATGTTTTTTTGTATATAATATTATTTAACTATCAAAAATAGTATAATACACCAAGAAAAAAATATTTACTATATTATTTTATACATAACATTAATATGACAATTACTGAATGTTTAAGAATATTTTAAAAACTATCACAAATTTAAATTTAAATCTAAAATAAAAAATACAAAATAATACATGTCATTAATAACAAAAATAAATTAATAATGTCATATCAATAAGTTTTTTATATCATCATTTTTATTTGGTTGACATAATAAAAAGTTCATCAAAATTTAAGGAATCACAAGTTATATAATATTAAAAAATACATGAGTAATTTAGTCAAAAATTGAGAATATTTTTCATATATTTTTTGATTTTATTGAATTAATGATATAAGATTTCAGGTTAATAGTTGGTTTTAGATTTTATCCGGGTTCTATTGTATTTTTAATTTACGATTTTTCATTAAATCCTAACCGGATTATATACAAGATACAAGGTCTATCGATTCAAGTACATATCTGGATCATATATAAAAACACTTCTTAAAACTCAAACATCATTATAGAACATCTTTTAAATTACTTATTTTCTAATTAAAAGGTATAATCAAAACGGTTCAACAAAAAATATATGTGTTTTCAAAGATATTAATATCTTCTAAATCGAAAAGGATAAAAAAGTTTAGACTGATGATTAGAACTATAATACAAATATATGATTAAAAAATTATTTTCAGTTTAAAATCAATAATTCATATAATTACTATATTTCAATAACGAAAACACATTGTTCTTCAATATACAATATATATACTTTTAAATCACAGATCATTTTGTATTTTAGCAAATTTATGAATTACAATCTTATTGTAGTTTAGAAAGAATCAAAATAGAGCTATAAGAAACGTTTAAACAATCAAAATCAGTGTGTGTGTCATCTTTCATGTTATAATACTCCTTTTGTTTCTAAACATAAGATGTTTAAAAAAGATCTTAATGGTTCAAAATATAAAATGTTTTGACTAATTTATGTAACTTTTACCTTTATTAAAAACTGTGCAACTAACTATATATTGTAGTAAATTTCATAATTGGTTAGTTTAATCTTAATATATATTTTAATTGATACTTCCTAGATAAAACAACTTTCTTAATATAAGAGTTTTCACCTAAAACATCTTACATTTACATTTAAAAATGGAAGGAACATATATTAAATGTTGAAAAGTGTAAAAATTTAAAATTCAACTATCTGCCCGTAGCGCGGAACACGATAAAGAAAATTAGAAACTTTAACTAGAAACTTTAACTATTACATCTAAACTAATATATATTAAACATAAATTGGTGTTATTTTAAATAAAACAAATTAATTCTTCTAAAAGATTTCATTTTTTTTTTAAAATATCTTATTAAAAAATGGATATTTTAAATAATATATAAATATAGTATTTATCATAATTATGTGGTAATAATGGAACTATTTATTTTCTGTAGTAAAGTAATATATTTTATGATATGTACCTATGATTATTTGTGGTAGAATCGTTTAAAGAATAATTTAACATTAAAAATATTTTATGGAGTTAAATTAGGCATGTTCAATCCAGACTTTGGTATGGTTTTGATTCTTTTTTTTTCAGTTTATCGGTTTATGAAAATTAATTGGCATATTGAAACCATATCTAATTTGGTTTGGTTGGTTTATATACTATCAATTTTTAGATTAGTTGGTTTTATTAACTTGATGAAAATGAAAAAGATTAAAAAAACTATTTCAAATTAAAATAAAATAAAATAATAAAATCAATGTTTTGATTATGAATATCATATTAATAAAATAAATTATGTAGATATTATTAATATTATTATAAGATTTACATATAAGTATACTATTTTTTTTAATTAATCGGCTTCTTTGGTTTATTCGGTTTAATTAGTTTATATACTTAAACCATATTCATATATTGCGGTTTCTTAAAATAATATTCATTCAGTTTATTATGTACTATCAAATCCAAATCACTTTCTTTATTTCAACTCGGTTTAATTTTGTTTTAATTAATTCATTTTTACCAGATTTAACACCACTAAGTTAAACACATAAGTTGTTAATAATTAGATCATTATTTGTAATAAATTATGGTCTTATGTAACAAACAAAAAAACAAATGTTAGTGTACTTTGGTAATAATTTTTCTTTCATTAGAATTTGTAACCAAGACCTTTAACTTTAAATAAAATATTACTAATTGTGTTGGTTTGTCCATCCAACTTGAATCCAGAAAGAGTAGTAACTACCAATTTGGTTTTCTAATAAATCAAAACAAACGAAGGTTAATACTTTTTCTTCGGCAATTAACCATTAAAACATATACATGACTAAATTTTCATTCCAACAATTTAACAACCAAGAGATTCTAAATATAACATACAAAGATTCTTAAAAACTCCAACAAAGAAAAATATTCACTCACTAAATCACTAATGAAAGTAGAAACTATCTTTCCTTCTATATTAATGCGGTCCTCAAATATATATCGCATAACCAATGCATCTCCCTTCGAAACAGCTCATATCATGATATACAATCGTCATCTCTCGCATCTTCTTCAACCTTTTAACTTCTATGTTCAATTTTTCACACAACAAACTCTATGTTCCAACAAAATCCTACATCATTCTCTTTTTCCACTTTCAAACTATCCTCATTTCAGTTTGATGTCAAATTATTATTATTCTTTTTGAATAAACGAGGAATTATTCATTGTATTAACTTTTATAAACAAACTCAATTCTTTAAAGATTCTCCAAGAACTTGGTCTCATATAAAATTACCAAATTTTTAATATTTGTGATTTAGTATTATTTTAAAAAATATTTAACATGTCAAAAACTAAATAAACATAGAATGTTATATATTTAAATGTATTTTCCGCGCGTAGCGCGGGCAACGAATCTAGTAGTGGATAAAAAGTCAAAAAGAAAATCGTACGAGTCTTTTTTAAACTAGACCCGGCCTAGATGCAAACTTAATAAAAATAAAGTATTTGCAGCCTACACCAAAACATTTTATCCTAATTAGTTATATACCCCCATTACAGTATTTTTATACTGTATATTAATCATATTGACTATGTTACCTTTATCGATAATCTTCTCCAAATGTATATTGTTTTGATCCCAAAATATGAACTCAAAGAACTTAATAAGAATAACTCAATTCTTATATTAGCTTAAGTAAATTACTCAAATCTTAAGCTCTCACAAAGTTCTCTCACAAATCATAAGTTCATACCACAACTCAGCATCTTCTTATATAGAGAATCAATATTCCTAAACTTAACCTATTTTAGATAACTTCCTAAACAAGTTATATTTTCCTTTTCTCAAATCACTTAGGAATTAAGCTAACTTCAAGTTTGCTTTCAACATTCTCCCCTTCAAACTTGAAGTCCATTTTCGACAAGTTTTTAACTCCAACAAGATCCCTCATCTCTTTAAACTTCAACCTCCCAAGTGCTTTTGTTAATATGTCAGCTCGCTGTTCAACCCCAGGTATGTGCTTGACGTTGATCAACTCTTTCTCGACGCATTCCCGAATGAAGTGGTATCGCCGATGAATATGCTTTCTTCGTCCATGAAAAACGGGATTCTTTGTGAGCGCAATGGCCGATTTGTTATCAATAAGTATCGTCACCTTTTCACTCATCTTGCCTGCAATTTCTTCAAGAAGTTCCTGCAACCAAATGGCTTGTTTTGCTGCTTCAGTTGCTTCCATGAATTCAGGCTCACATGAAGATAGTGCAACTGTTTCTTGCTTTGTAGAACACCATGTGATAGGACTATCCGAGTAATAGAAGATGTGTCCAGTAGTGCTTCTTCCATCGTCTTCATCAACATTATGGCTGCTATCACTAAACCCAATGAGTTTTGTGTTCACGCATCGTTTGAACTCCCGACCGTGCCTAAGAGTCCCTTGCAAGTATCGCAATATCTGCTTCAAGGCTGCTCCATGTGTCTGCCTTGGTGATTGCATATATCTGCTGAGAACTCCTACGCAAAAGGATAAATCTGGACGTGTGTGTAATAGATACCTCAAGCAGCCAATGTTTCTTCTATACTCCCTCTCGTCAATCGTCGGTTCTTCTTGGCACTTTGACATTTTGAGACCTGGTTCCATAGGTGAATGCACAGCATTGCAATCAGTCATTCTAGTATCTTCGAGAATCTTCTTGGCATATCTTTCTTGGCACAAAGTTATCCTGTTCGCGTACTGAACAACCTCGATACCTAAATAATATGTGAGTTTCCCTAAATCACTCATCTCAAAGGTCTTTGCCATTCCTTGTTTAAAATCTTGTATCATCTCAAGGCTTGATCCGCATACGAGAAGGTCATCTACATAGACTGCTATGAGCAAAACGTGATCCTTGACTTGCTTTTGATACAATGCTGGTTCTTTGGAGCACTTAACAAAGTTTAGATCACCTAGTACTTTGTTAAGTTTCTCGTTCCATGCCCGGGGGGCTTGACGAAGTCCGTAAAGCGCCTTATGTAGTTTGTAGACTTTGCTCTCTTCTCCTTTTTTCACGAACCCCTCTGGCTGAGCTACATATACTTCTTCTCTTAAGTCACCATGAAGGAAGGCTGTTTTAACGTCTAAGTGATGTACTTCCCATCCTCTTGAGGCTGCTAATGCGATGATCAAACGCACGGTTTCAATGCGTGCTACAGGAGCAAATACTTCTTCAAAGTCCACACCGTGTCTCTGAATATACCCTTTCGCAACTAATCTGGCTTTGAATTTATTTATGCTTCCATCCGAGTTTCTTTTGAGCTTAAAAATCCACTTCAGACCTATTGCTTTTGCTCCGGCTGGAAGGTCAACAAGTTCCCACGTTTTATTCTTAATAATCGACTTGATCTCATCTTCACAAGCGTCGTTCCACACCTTTAGTTTTTGTGCTTCACTATAGCTCCAAGGCTCTTCGTTTATGGTCATTAGCAATTGTTCGCACTCAAGTTGAGCTAAGAGTATGTAATCGTCTAGGTAACTTGGACGTTTACTTTCCCGTGTGGATCGTCTCAGTATATGTTCTTGTGTTTCTGCCTCTGTATCATCTTCTTCGTGACCATCGTCAGGTTGATCATCAACCTCGACAGTGTTCTCTCCTCCGGTTTCGAGGTTTTGTTCCTCAAGAACTTCGTCATCTCTGTTTATTCCTCTGTTTCCAAATTCTCCAAAGCCGATTGTTAGTTTCTTGTCCTCAACTCTATCATCTGTGATGGAGTTTTTCCAGTTCCAACCCTTGCTCTCATCAAATATAACGTCCATACTGACTACTACCTTGCGACTTGTTGGATCGAGCAATCTGTAGGCTTTTGAGCCCGGCTCTGTTCCGAGATGTACCAGTACGCGTGATCTATCATCAAGCTTTCTAAGATGAGTGCTCTCGATCTTGGTATAGGCGATGCATCCAAAAACTCGGACATGCTCAATATTTGGTCGCTTTTCCTTTAATGCTTCATATGGGGTCTGTGAAATCAGAACTCGTGTTGCTACTCGGTTTATTAGATATGTGGAATGTCTCACTGCTTCTCCCCATAAATAATTTGGAACCTCCATATGCTTTAAGATGCTTCTAGTCATGCCTAACATAGTTCTATTTCGTCTCTCTACCACCCCGTTCTGTTGAGGTGAGTATGGAGCAGTCAAGTGTCGTGCGATTCCTGAGGTTTCGCAGAACAACTGAAATTCTCCAGAGGTAAATTCTCCTCCTCTATCCGTCCTAAATGTTTTTATAGCAGCACCAGTCTCTTTCTCCACGGTGGATTTAAATATTTTGAACTTTTCAAACGCCTCAGCCTTATTATTGAGAAGTATTGACCACATGTACCTGGAATAATCATCAATGAGAACAAATATGTATTTCTTTTGAGATGGCGTAGGTGGTGTGATCGGTCCACAGAGATCCCCATGTATTAGTTCGAGTATACGTTTTGCATGATACGAGGTTGCTTGTGGGAATGTGTGTCTCGCCTGTTTTCCGAATAAGCATGATGGACAAGTTTTCTTTTCAACAACGATTTTAGGTATCCCAATGACTAGCTCCTGTTTGATCATTCTATTCATCGTGTCTCGTCCAATGTGGCCTAACCGGGCATGCCACTTCTGTGATTCGTTTGGTGTACTCAGTTGTAGACACCTCGTATCAACTACATCAATGACTACTTTGTATAACCTGTTTCTCGACCGTTGAGCTCGCGTAATTAAGTTTCCATTCTTATCTTTCAAGATAAGATAATCGTCCTTCATTCGAATGTCACACCCCCAGACTCTGTGCATTGACCTAAGCTGATGATGTTGCTTCTCAAGTCTGGTATGAAGTAGACGTCAGAAATAATTTTCTTTCCTCCTGTTTTCGTATGGAACATAATCGATCCTTTCCCCTTGATGTCTATACGAGAGTCATCACCAAATCTCACCTTCCCTGTGATTTTCTCGTTTATAGATTGGAAGTAGTTTTGATTTCCAGTCATATGGTTACTGGCTCCGTTGTCTAAATACCATACGTTACTTTTATCCTGGCTTGTCTCAAACTCCTTTGGATTTACTTTCTTTTCATTGAGATAAACCACCTCGTGTACCATCAGTTCTTCAGCTTCCCGTGTGTCATCATCTTTAGTCTCTGCTGCTTCTTGTAACTTAAGTAGTCGGTCAGGACAGGTGGATGCGAAGTGGCCATTCTTGTCACATCGAAAACATGTGATTTTTGACATATCGAAATCACCATAAGATCTGCCTCGTCCTCTTCCTCTGTTATAATATCTACTAGAGCGTCCTCTGCCTCGGTAGTAACCGTTGTAGTCTCGATTTTGGTTGTGATATTGTTGTGGCTGAGCCTCAGTGTTGGCATACATTAATTTCGTTTGATTCTCTTGTGCGTCTTCTTCTTCTTCCGCAACACGCTCTTCATACGTTTTTAAACGTCCAATAATATCTTCGAAACTCGTAGTTTTCAAATCGAGAACTTGTTCCAGTGAGGCTACGATATGTATATATTTCTTTCGAGGGAGACTCGAAAGAAATTTCTTCACTAGCTTAGACTCTTCAATTGCTTCTCCTAGACCGGTCGACTTCGATGATATTTCTGAAATCTTTCCAACAAAATCATCAATTTTATCTGTATCCTTCATCTTCAATCTGTCAAACTCACACATAAGGGTTTGTAACCGTGCTTCCCTAACCCTATCTGCCCCCATGTGTCTCGATTTTATGGCCTCCCAAACTTGCTTCGCTGTATCCAGTTCTCCCACCTGCAATATGAGTGTTTCAGGTATGGACTGGAAGAGCAAAGCTATTGCCATGTTATTCTTTTCTGCGTCATCGGATTCATGCTCAATGGCGTCCCAGACTTTGTGCACCTTAAGTAAGACTTTTATCCTTATCGCCCACACGGTGTAGTTAGTTGCATTAAGCATAGGACAACTTATTGAAGCTGATCCGCCTTCTTTAGGTTTTGATGAAACTGTAGTTATGTCTCCCATTGCTTCTATCGCCTTGTAAGAATTTTAAGGAAAAAGTCTTATAGGCTCTGATACCAATTATTGTTTTGATCCCAAAATATGAACTTAAATCTTAAGCTCTCACAAAGTTCTCTCACAAATCATAAGTTCATGCCACAACTCAGCATCTTCTTATATAGAGAATCAATATTCCTAAACTTAACCTATTTTAGATAACTTCCTAAACAAGTTATATTTTCGTTTTCTCAAATCACTTAGGAATTAAGCTAACTTCATGTTTGCTTTCAACAATGTATACTTTAATTAATTAATAATTTATTTATTTTTCTTCTTCTTCTTTCTTGTACACTTCTTGTTTTTTGTCATCGCTTTCTTCTTCTTTCCTTGATTTTTTTCTCTCTTTTTGATTGATCTATTTTTCATTTCCTTCTTTTTAGTTTTCAAAAATATTTTTCTTTAATCTCAGCTTTAGGGAAATCTACAGGAGAAAACAAAAAAAAAACTTGAAACAAAAAAAAAATCTTAGCTCACATCCTTCTGGTTATTTTTTTGGCGTAAATACTTATGATTGTTTTGGTATACTTCCAGATGATGGTGAAGGAGTACTATACCATTTGATCGATCATGTTCATGCCACCATCGTTTGCACACAGAAACAATCTCTCTTGGTTTTTGGTGACATAGGATAAGATCTGTCTGAGTGTAATCCGTCTTCAACTTGTGGCGTAATGAATACCACTAATTATTTTTGGGATGAATTGCTAGTAGATGGATTTATGGCAGAAAAAGATATAGAACCAGTTCTTGGAAACATGTTCAATGAAGTGGCAATAACTGGAGAACAAAATGCAGTTAAGGGTGTTCTTCCTTCCATAGCTAGAGAAATGGGTATATTGTAACTATCAAAATAGTAGTCAATTTAGCAATTTTCTAGGGCATGAAATGGGTTGAGAACACTCACACCCCAAATCTTGTATGATATGAATGTGTTATACGGACACATATAGTTTGATCTGTTATTTAATACATGTTTTTATTGATATGGGTACAAATGATGGTATACTGTGGAGTTTTTTCTCAATTAATAGTGTAACTGATGTATGTCTAGTGACATCATATAAGATTCATATGTATGCAAAGTGTTATGTTGTAACTGATTCTGATGACTTGTAAAATCTGCCAAAATCTATGAAAAGTAGAATCATACACATTGTTTATATATTTTTGTACAAGTTATTTAGATTGTTGTATAGATACAAATTCAACTATCAGATTTTTAATATCTAGTTTCCATAATAATTGTTGAATTGACTGTATATTACACAGATTTCTTTGGTAACTAGTATTGTAATCAATTAATTCTTTTTTTTAGCTCGTTACACAAATGTTTAGCTGTTACATAAATGTTTAGCTAATAAATTCCTTGAGATGATGACTTGTAAAATCTGCCAAAATATATGGAAACACAGTACCACACTCGTCGTTAATACATTTTTGTACAAGTTATCCAGATTGTTGTACAAATGCAAATTCACTTATCTGGTATCTAATATATTGTTTCCCTTATAATTGTTAAATTGACTGTATATTACATACCTTTCCTTGTCAAGTATTATTGTAACCAACTAATTATTTGTTTAGCGGCTAACTCACATTATAACTACACTAACTATGAGGTTGCTTATCTGTGATAGATTAAGTAAACCTTTAATGGTTCTTCCAAAATATCTATAGATGCTGCTCATAAACGCTTGCTATATCCTCACCATACCCCTCACAACAACCACAGCATATTCAAGATAAATACCATTGTTTCCCACGATCTCAGCTTTTACTTTAAAATCTCAGTTTTTACTTTACAAACATCAGCACGGATCTTTGCTCTTTTTCGCTTTGTGCGCAAACTAGTTCTAAGACAGAATTATATTGTTTGTCTAAGAAGTGACCCGATAATTTTCGAACGAAAAGGGACGAAAAAAGACGAACTCCACAAGATATAACTCATTATCTTATACAAGAGTGTGGTGATGAATGGGTGAGTGTGATCAAGGGATTATATAGACCATTATGTTAGAATATATTTTCTTGGATTTTCTTTAGATTCATCAATAAAAAGAAAAAAAGGAGAAGAGGAAGAAGATGACGAAGAAAACACCGACAATGAGAGAGAAAATGTGATTTTTGTTTAATTTTTACAAACTTATTTATGAGCAACCTACCAAAGGGTTCTAAAGGTAATTGTACATACTATTTATCTTCTGTAACTATTATACATTTACTGTTTTAGGTAGTTTGCAAATTTCCAACTTTTTATGGATTTCTAACTAATTGACTCATAAAAATAAGTCTTACAAAAAGAGAAATTTACATCTGACACTTTCTCAGTTTTGATTTACATGTTGAGACACTTCTTGTATGATACTTACATTATGTATGTACCTTGTCTTTTATACTTCCACCTTTGCATTCTTTTCTTTATCCTAACTAGATGAAATTTCGTAACTAGAAAATTAGAAAGACAAGGAAAATAATAATAAACCAGTTATTACCTACGTGCTCATATCTCGAACTTCGAATTTCAAAATCACTTTTTCGATTTCGTAAACCCTAATTACAATAATTTCAAAATCACTTTTCCAATTTCGTAAACCCTAATCACATTTTTTTCTATAGACACAATATATGTGTCCATATTTTATTTGCCCACAAATACTTAATCCACAATTTTTTTCAGTGTGATTATCCACAAAAACAGATTATCATATTTACAATTTTTGTTTTAGAGTTTTTTATTTATATAACAAATTCTATATGTACAACTGTCCATAATTTTTGTGTACACATTTATCATATCTATTGAGATCTTTGTCCACATTTATTCTGAACTCTTAATAATGAGATAATAATTAAGTTAATATGAAACTACCTTTCTCAAATCAATTTCCAATGAAACTACCTTTCTCAAATTAATAATGAGATAACAATTTCTCAAACTAATTTCCAACTAGTGGATGAGATACTGCTACTATACTACACTGTGCATGCAAATTACAATATTAGAGATACATTTAAGTGCTCAACTTGTCGATACAATAATTATATCAACGTTGGGATTTTAAACTAGTTGAATACATGTAGGTTAATTAGAAGTGTATGCTGATTAAATCTATATAGTTAATCAACTTATCATCACTATAAAATTAGTTACTTATGGAAATAATCTTACCGACTCTTCTACTCACGCCAAAGGGCATTTAATAGATCTAGACATTGGGATATTTTTCATATATAAAAAATGAGGGAGAGTGGAATTTATTAGAAATCCAAAATACACATGTGAATTTCTCTTATTTTATGATAATATCTTTGCCGCAATTGATCTCCATCGTTAGATCGATAAATTATCGGATTACATTAAGGATATATCATCCATAATTCAACCTTCCATGACGTAGGGTAGGCTGGGTCATGCATCCTACGACGTCACTTTCGACAAAGATATGTTGGACTCTAATCTTTTATGGTGCTCAAGACACTCAAATAATCTAATAAACCTAAACTATTCTGTATGACCCCAATGGATGATAAATTACCAATAAAGCCATAATGAAGCCTTTCACATATATCCAAGGGTGAAACCAAGTTAAAGTGTGTGATGGCACATACACCCGTAATTATTGTGATATTCAAAGTTTTACATAGAAAAACATTAATTTTTCAGTGGCTCAGATGGTAAAAAACAGCCTTAGTATCCATAAAATTATTTTTATTGCATATTCAATATTTCAAGTTAAATCAGCCTTGTATCCATAATATATCAAGTTCATTTTTTTTTCATTGCATATTTAATTTTTACTAGTAAAATTATACTAAGATAATCACTTCTCTAGATTCGCCATGCCTATGTCATTGGATCAAAACGTTGATGACCATATGATTTGCTCCATTTCCTTCTCTCCTTTTTTGGTAGGACCCACTCTCTTCATTTTTCTCTTCAATTCGCAGCAACAACCAAGCTATCTACTCTTCAATTCTTCTATTCAAAATCTCCACCAACCAAGCTCTCCTTCATAAGTTTATGTGGCAAGGTTGAACAACAAGAATTAGACTATCGACAACCACTCATATATCTTCCTCAATAGATGAACTTGTGTAATACTCTCACTTTTTTTTCTCTATCACAAGTCATATTCGGTTGAATCATATTAGAACTAAGGTAATGAGAGTGATTTACGGTTAAATATAATGTAAATTCAAGTAGAGTCCCATGAAATTGTGGAATGAAAGTTGAAGTAGTAATCCTGGTACAACTAGTGTTACTGTGATTGTTCATACGAAAAGTACAACTAGTAACACTATTACAACTATTAGTAACATATCAAATAAGTTTACTGGTACAACTAGTGTTACTATGATTATTCATATGAAATGTACAACTATTCGTAATGTATACAATATGTCTATTGGTATAACTAGTGTTACTGTAATTGGTCATACAAGTAAAAGTAATATAACTGATATTACCAGTATGACGAGTATAACAAAGTAAAGCAAGTATAAATGGTACAACTAGTATGATTGTCAGTACTGCTAAATAGAAAACTTGTATAATCGGTACAACTTGGATAACAGAGGTGTAGTGATATATTTTGCTAAAGGGGTAATTATTCAGATGTAAAACCCTTGTAAAACCGATGTGAAGGACTTGTAAAAACCTAGTAAACATTTCCTTATAAAATCGTTGTTATACCTTCACCTACCAAACTTGAAAATTTTCTATTTATATGTCATTTTTCAGTGCTAACAACACACAAATGAAAAAAAAATAAAGAAAAAAAATCTTAGAAAAAAATATGGCTGTTGGCGATAGTATTCACGAGTTAAGAAGTTGGATGTATTCACATAAAGATTCTGCCGGTAGAGTGACAAATGCATTTCTGAGCGAGCTATAGACTTTCATGTACCAGGCGGTCTATACACCGATCATGTAGGAAAGCGGTAAGATGTTTTGCCCTTGTCGAAAATGCAAGAATTCAAAATTTGCACGTAGTGAAACTGTATGGAAACACTTAGTAAACAGAGGATTTACAGCACAATAATATATTTGGTATCAACATGGAGAGGGTTATAGTGAAAATGAAGCTAATAGTAGTAATAATAATTTTGAAGATACTGGTAATAATGAAGAACCAAATCATTTGCATAATGAATATAGTTACTATTAGGAGGAGCATATGGTAGATTGTGATAGGGTTCACGACATGATAACTGATGCATGGTTAGAAACAACTACAACAATAGCTAATAAAACTAGAAACGTAGAAGAACCTAATTTGGATGTAAAACGTTTTTACGAAATGCTAGATGCTGCAAATCAACCAATCTACACTGTTTGTAGGGAAGGTCTCTCTAAATTGTCTTTAGCAGCTAGGATGATGAATATTAAAACGGATCACAATTTACCTGAGAATTGCATGAATGTATGGGCGGAGTTGTTTAAAGAGTATTTGCCAAAAGACAACATGTCAGTTGAATCTTATTATGAGATTCAAAATTTGGTTTATAGTCTTGGGTTACCTTCGCAGATGATAAATGTTTGCATCGATAACTGCATGATCTACTGAAAGGACGATGAGAAGCTAGAAGAATGTCGATTTTGCAAGAAACAACGATTCAAACCACAAGGACGTGGGAGGAATAAGGTACCATACCAAAGGATGTGGTACCTACCAATTACAGACAGGTTGAAAAGATTATATCAATCTGAGAAAACTGCTGCAGCGATGAGATGGCATGATGAACATGTCCAGAGGGATGGCGAGGTCGCTCATCCATCAGATGCAAGAGCGTTGAAATATTTCAACACGGTACATCCAAATTTCACTAGAAATATTTGGAATGACTATCTTGGGTTATGCACATATAGATTTAGTTCATTTGGAATGTTTGGGCAATAATATTCTTTTTGCTAGTCATTCTTACGCCGTACAACCTGCCGCTGGAAATGGGCATGGAACAAGAATTTCTATTCGTAATCTTATTAGTCCCTGGGCCGAAGCATCCAAAACGGCCGCTATATGTTTTTCTTCAACCACTGATACAAGAGCTAAAAGACTTGTGGTCAGAAAGGGTGAGGACGTATGATTATTCCATGAAAAAGAATTTTACGATGCGAGCTAGTTTTTTTCTTAAGGTATCCCCTCTCTCTCTAACTTTTTTTAGATTAGTTTAGTTAGGTGGTTAGCTTAGGTAATTAATTTAAGTAATTAGTTTATGTGGTTAGTTTAGGTAACATAATACTATTCAAAAATTAAGTTGCGTTTTTTTTATTAAATTGATTATAATTTTTTTTATTTAGATGGCTACTAGGAAGAAACCACCACCTACTTATTCTCAGATGTTTGGTGACGGTGTCGGGAGATCATCTTCCGGCCCATCATCTTCTGATGGAGTTCCTGACTCTCGGACATCTCAGAGAGCTTCTTGGAGCCTTCCTCCTCCAGCACCTCAAATACCCTCTCAGATGCCTCCACCTCCTCCTCCAGCAGCTCTACCTGCTGCACCTCAGCCTGCCCCAGCAGCTGGAGTTCATCCAGATTTACGTGTGCCTCCATCGGCACCATACGCAAGATATACAGTGGAGGATATGCTTTCCCAGCATGGATGAGAGGGTTTGGACATTTTGGACCCTGATAAACTGCAGGGTACTTATTGATAAGTTATTAATTTTTATTATTTTAAAATTTAAATTATTTTAATTTTTATAACAAATTATTTTATTAACCGTGTTATCTGAAGCGTTTCGGAGACGATGAAGGGATATTATGACGGGGCATATCCGAACTGGACCATGACATTAGATCACATTAAGACGATTTAGTTTAAATGTTTTGCTGTAATTTTTTTAATTATAATTTTTTTATTTTTAATAATTAATTATTTAATTTATTTTTTTCAAAAAAGAAAAATTTGTTTCAGAAAATGTGGCACTGGTCGTTAGAAATCACTGAGAGGTGAAGAGGGACTTTGTTGCAAAAGCAAAGACCTCCTTTGGAACACCGTCTCGGATTGGAAGGACAAGTGAGAGATCTATGATTATGAGGGAAAGCCCACCAAGCTCACGAAGGAAGTATGGATGGCTCGTCGCCTTTGGAAGCTTCCCTCTTCGATTTGTAAGGCCAACTCGTGCTCCGCTTTCCAAAGAACGAAGTATAAAGATGGCCATTTGCCCATGGTTCATAGAACCGGACAAAAAAACCATGTCGAGATCCATCTATAAGCTGTAAGTTTTAGTTGTAGTTATTTACTTTATTCTTTTAAATCTATATTTATTAATTAATTTAAATATTAATATTTAATTGTTTTTATTTTTTCTGTTTGTAGCTTGAGAAGATGGGAGTCTTACCATCTCTGTCGGATCTCTTCAAGATGACTTACGCCACATCAGACCTGATTTTGGTCGATCCTACATTGGAGAAACTCTTCAACGATGTGGCTGCTCGGGTGAAAAAGCAGGAGACACAACTAACATAACATTCTCCCGCTGGATTACCCGTCAAATTGACAACATAAGAGGTTGACATGATCTTCAAAGAGGTAAAAAAATTTTTAAAAATATTTAAATTTATTTGACTATTTTAATATAATTAAGGGACTGACGGTGGAAATAGGCTCTGTTAATGAAGTTGCAAAAGCGACTTCGTCATACTCTTTGAGACGGAACCAAGAGATTTCTCAGATGCAAGCTCAATTGGATTCCCAACAGGTTTGTTTGGACTCCCATGAGGATCTGTTGGACGTAATGGCAGGGAAAACCCCGACTTTTCAGAGAGAGTTGGAGGCTAGACGAGCGGCTCTCGGGATGCAACAACGGGATCCCGAATCGACCGATCAAGACTCTCTAGAGACAAGCGTCACCACCAACTACTTCTAGGATGTGCTCCTGTAGCTTCTTTTTTTAATTTGTTTTGTTTTGTATTTTAAATGTAAAATATTATTTAATGAAATTTATTTAGTTATTTAAAATTTGTTTTGTTTATCATATTTTGTTTTTATATTTAAAATATTTTGAATTTATATTTATGAGACGATATCAATTCCTTGTAAACATTACAAGGATTTTACATGGAATGACTCGTAAAGTCCTAGTGAAGTTTACGAGTTCTTTACATCGCAGCACATGTAAAATCCTCGTAAATATTACATGGAGGTGACATCAAAGTTTTATGAGTACTTTTCAATGAATTTTAACGACAATATTATGATGAATAATTTCCTTTCGTGTTACAACGAATATTTTCCTCGTAAATATTACGAGGCCATTACGACGAAACTTCCGTTACGACGTTCGTTTAACAATAAAATGTGTTTCCTTGTTAATTCGTTGTAACATCCCGATTACGATGAATTAATAAGGAATACGTCCCTCGTAAAAATATGTTTTCTTGTAGTGGAAACTTTTGGGAAAGGCTCTCTCTCTCTAGAAATTGTTCCTCCTCATTCTCTCTAACCCTAGAACCCAAGCCGTGTTGCCTCTCCTTGCTCTGGCGGCGTGGTCCTTAGGCCATTGTTGGAGGCTCTCCCTGTCTTCTTTTTCTGTTTGCCCCGTCGACTTCTCCCCTCCCCTTTCGATCTTTGCCCAAGCTCTGGATCTCGTATGCCGCCTTAGACCATTTCCAATGTATTCCCTTATTTTTATCTCTAAAATGGGAAAACTCTAAAATAGAGATGTGTTTCTCTCCAATGTATTCTTCTATTTTGCCTCTAAAATAGAATATTCTCAAAAGCTTCTATTTTTATTTTACAACAAGTACCTTTTATTTATTAAAGTTGCAAATAAACCCTATTTAATTTTAATTTTACAATTTTATTAATAAAATTATGATTTTGTTTAAACTAAAGTTTTCTTAAAAAAACTGTATTTTTATAAAAATATTTCTTTTAGTTATAATTATAAAAGTTTGAAAGTTAAAGGACTATTTTGAAAATAAAAAAAAATATGACTCTATAATAGAGGAGGAAATGGAGAAGGGTTAGAACATTTTTCATCTATTATAACATTTAGAGGTGGATATAGCAATAGGTTGAAGATTCTCTTAGATCTCATGTCTAAATGTGTTAGATATGGTGGGATTGACTTGTGCGGTGATAGATCTGGTGTGACGGTGACGAGTGGTGTTAGGGTCTGTGACACCCCCGATCGTAGATGACCGGAAGTGACACGGTCGATGTTCCCCGATGGTCGACCCGAGGTTCTTGGAATATAACCAATCACCATAGACCAACAACCAAAGAACACCAACGCTCCTATCGGATATCACTCTAGGCTTTTCAACCCGACCAAGCAATATCCGATAGTTAGTTCGTCCCGGACAAGAACTAATA